>UZAF01017750.1:0-21481 GCA_900617895.1 Haemonchus placei
TCTACTGCCTAGACGCTGGCTCACAGACGCCCGCCACGACGCCCAGTGGCCGGGTGTGGATTTTGGTATTAGACATGTCTACAGTATTTCTAAAAAGGCAAAAATGAGTGGAGGACTGGAGGTAGGTGAGGCCGCGACGACATGGATGCCAATTGAACACCAGAACGGCAGTCAACTGGATGGTGGAAAGTTACTGGTGCCCAACGATATCTAGATAAGCAACGGGACGATAGATGATACCGTGATAGGAGCGATATACAAAAACAAAACTGGCACCATGGGACTGCATGCGCTGAACGTTTTGTGCTACTGCGACCATCACATTCTTGTTTTCTGCTATTCCCTATCTTTTCTGACACCAACGCTTAAGGTATATATTAGAACATATTCATTGAGTCAGCAGTTTAGTTAGCTATGACTTTCCAACTGTGTACTCCACCACTGATTCTTGGTCCAGTAATTCCCCGACCGGCGCGCTCGCGGACTATGAAAGCAGGCGCTGTGCTTCTTACTGCAATATATTGAATCTAAAATTTAGAGTGTCTATTTGATGTATCTATGTGTGTATGTATGCATCTTTGTTTGTCCATCGCCAAATTCGTCCTCACCTTGAGAAATACTTGTAGAAGTCCCGTTAGGTCTTAGAAGGATGGAGCCTGGGGAAGTATAATAGAGTACATATGAGCTCAACGGAGCTCCGCTTACAGAGGGGGGAGCAGGCGCCTGAATTCAATGTGTCGTGTAGTTCCTATTTCGTATGAGAAAAGACCAGGTAAAGGTAAAAAACGGGTCAACAAACCAGCCGAAGGTGAACATTAGGTGAAGGCAAGAGTGCTTTCGGTCTGGATTCGTGAGCAAGGTCTGAGCTTTGCTAGATATATTACTTCTCCATTTATCATGCTCAAAAACGCCTCACAATATAAGAAGCCATGGAACCAGTGGGGAACACGTTGTATGACTATAATCGCAACTGATAGCGATAAAGGAGAGAAAAAGGAAAAATCTACTGCTACAATACAACTGTTGCCTCAGAGAAAAATATGGACGCCTAATCAGAAAGAGAAAAATGGACAGGGTAGAAACGTTATGTTTGATTAAAGAGAGCAAAAAACATGAAGAACACAACAATTTAAGAAATCAACAGCAATTATATAATCAGAAAAGTGGCCTTATGCGTGAAGTCAAAGGTACAGTACACGATAAAAAATAGTTTCTAAAGTTTACCCATGGTGGCAAAGGAGTAAATCCGTTCAGCAATAGAAGCGGAGTATGGGAACATTCGTGCGATTAGAACTGTGCGCGGCGAAATTCGTAACGAATCGATGGATTCTGGTCCCTATTATTGGGGCCCGAAACTAAGGTACAGTAGATTATTGTTATCAGATGACCCGACTGACCTAGTTTATTCCAGGTTTGTGCCCCAACGATAGGCGCTAAAGTCGTTAAAAACGCTATGAATTTCGCCGCGCAATTTGTCGCGCGCAGCTCGAATCGCACGAATGTTCCGTCCACCATGGAAAAGGGGGAACGGAACTTACGTGCGTCCGAGGGTGCGCGCGGCAAATTGCGCGGCGAAGTTCATGACGATTTGTACGTCTCTTGGGCACAAATGAAGTAGGGTAGTTGAGTAGGGTCAGATGATCCTCCTAATCCACTCTATTTCAAATTCGGGCCCCAATGATAGGCGCCAAAGTCGTTTAAGTGGCCACGAATTTCGCCGCGCGATTTGACGCGTCCATCCAGTTCTGGGTGAATGTACCCATACCCCACGAAAGGGTATGGGTGGGGACGGAACCTTCACCCAGAAGTGGATGGACGCAGCAAATGGTGCGGCAAGTTTAGGACGACTTTGGCACTTGTCATTGGTCAAACTTGAAGTAGAGTACATTAGTATGGTCAGATGGTCGTCTAATCGACTGAATGTATGTACCCATACCCGGTATGAGTACAATCACTCGAAAATGGATGGACGCGGGAAACCGCGCGGCGAAATTCTTGGTGATTGAAATGACATTGGCGCCTATCGTTGGAGCATGGGTTTCAAGTAGGGCCAGCTGATGCTACTTATCTACTCCACTTCAAATTTGTACCCCAATTATAGGCGCCATAGTCGTTATAATCACCACGAAATTCACCGCACGGTTTGCCGCGTCTATCCATTTCTGGGTAAATGTTTCATCCCCCCCCCCCCTCCAACGAAGATCCCATTAATACCGCTTACTTAAGCAAGTACAAGTAACTGAATGCCACAACATAATATTAGTCAATCGACGAATAGGCTGAGAGTGAGAGTAGAAACAAGAAAATCTCAGAAGTGAGAGCGGAGTGTCGTTACATACACATACACGTCGGGCGCCGCGACATAATAACTATTGAGATAGAGAAGCATTTCAAACCAGAATCAGCAGAACAGAGACTCACGAAAAGCGGAACATCCACGTTGCTCGACTCTCGTCATTCATCAGCAAACATAGAGAAAACCAGGAAAACTTCTACCGCTGGAATAGGAAGCTAGACATCAGCAATATCAACAGTAGAAAGTGAATCAATTTGATCGAGTCTTCTTTGAAAAAACAGAAATATTTCGCATCTCAAATACTAGATGGAAGCAACGGAAGAAAAGCCAGTCGAAGGTCTAGGCTTGGTAACACCCCTGGGAAAAACTCAATGTTCCGACCTCTGCAAGGCCTAAAGGCACAGTTCGCAATAATTTTATGGTCCCCCCTTCAGGTTGATAATTGGAAAAATTGCTTGGAAATGGTGCATCGGTGGTGAAGGAAGCGAGGGAATTCGTCGATTTTGCGAAGAATAAGGTTCCTCAAAAGTAATGAAAATAGAGGATCTACGAGATTACTATGACGGAAAAGACATGGAAGAGGTATTCGGACGAGGTTTTAGTTGTTCCAGTTCCAGGTTTTAGTTGTTGTTTTGTTTGTTGTTTGTTGCGCAAAGAACTGACTTCAAAAGTACAGGAAAGTTGAATTGTATGAGGAATCAGATAAGTTACTGAAACACAATGATATGAGCTGGTAGTGTTGCTTGGTAGAAAATAGGCCTAGAGAAAGCATGTTGGAAAAAACCCGTGTAACCGATCAAAAATGTTCCAGACTCCGGCAGGAATTGGGAAGGCTAGCAAACAATTAGTGATCAGTTCTTCGTTGTTGCACTCTTCGTTGAAGTGGGAAACGAAGCGGGCAGTACTCAAATGAAAAGCCTTCCAAGGACCCAAAAAAACGTAAAAGTGGTGGGTTCTAGGTGAGCACTGTGTAAGGAGATATGAGGTGTTAAGAAAGCCCAGAATGAGGGAAGTTCGGGCTCCAGGGTGAAATGCTCTCAAGTAAAAGGCCCTGACTAACAATCAATAAATTCCTTCGGGAACGTTCTAGAATCCGGAAAAATGGGTAGAGCTCACAAAACGTGAAGAGCTCTGTTTTTATGAAGGCGAGTTGTGCACCGAAGTGCGCAGAGTTTAATCTGAGATACTCTATTACGGTTCAAGAATTTTCTGGGATCTAGGAAAAAGGGAACTCCATGATTAGACAGAAGGATAGGCACCAAAAGTGCATACGTAAAGGCACAGTTAACTAACTTTGAACAATCCAGGCTATGACCAAAAAGTGAAGATAAGATGGAAAATAGTGCAATGGAGGCGAAGGAACTGCGTGGATAGGTGTTTCCGAAGTGAAAAAAGGCTCCCAAAAATCGTTAAAAAGTGGGCTGGACGAGAATGAGACCAGGAAAATGAAGAAGAATGGGGCGTTTGAGCGAGCTATACAATGTGGGTCATCGCGTACGTGTGGGTCCTGATGCCAACAGCTAACTACGGTGTGCGAAAATTCATTCACTCTTAAGCATAAGTCAACAAGAAACCCTAGTAACAGCAAAAATAGCCCGCCTCTTTCAGCATCTTGGGGTAGAGAATTGATTGTGCCGATCATCCGATTGTGTGTGGGTCCTAGAACGAATATTGCAATCTGTATCGCCTCGACATTGACATCGATCGCGAGCGATCCGGTTTTTCCTGTATCGCCCGCGGGGCTTCCTCTATGCCCTATCTTTTGAGTTTTTGGACTCAAAAGCGTCCCTCCTGTTACCCTTAGGGGCCAGTATTCCTAGGGGGAGATCTCGGAAGACATTTTCATCGTGAACTGTGCCTTTAAAGTACGCAGGATTCAAAGTACTTAGTTTCGAGCCTCACATATGGAAATGCCATTTCGAGAGAACTTAGTTTTCTTCAGGATTAACAGCGACCCACTTATATAAGTAGCTTCACACCGATTCACGCAGTTCCTTCGCCTTCATCGCATTATTTTTCATTTTGTCTTCCATTTTCCGTCATAATGTGGATTACGCAAAAATATTTTGAACTTTGCCTTTAAGAAAATATAAATATAATATGGGAAAGATTTATTTACTCAGTCATGTTCGCAGTAATGATTGAGTGAATAATTCTTTTTTTAAGAAAAGGTATTTATATTACTCACTCTGGAGAACAGGTGTTTACTTTTGGGATAGAATTATCCGAAGGACCTAAACAATGCGCAGTCTTAATTGTCAACCTAGTAATTATACGGGTTATGAACACTTTGAAGCCCCTATGAACTTAAGGTCAACTATACGTTCCATCACGTTCACGAGAAAATGTTTATTAAGAAGCCTTATGAGGTCTTAACCCCTAACGAAATATGGGTGCAGGGCGTGTCCTTTGACTCTCCTCGCTAATGAGATTCCCATCGGACTTCCGAACAGCCATATTCTTTTACTTCTGCTATATTGCTTTCAGTTGCAGCTTTTTATGGGCTCCACGAAATTTTGCTAGCCGAGCTCTTAGGCCCTCAGGTTTTTGCGAGTATTGCAGGCAAGTAACCGGATGATATTCCTAATGCAATGACCAGTCGAGAATTATTATTTTACCGTGGAAAAGCTAGACAATGTGCTGGCTCGTTCTAGCTGCCTGATTGTTCTAATACGTTTTCTCAGCATTCTCGAGCTCGCATACGGCCCAGCCAAATCGTGTTGACAATCCTTGACGCCAATGTTTTTCATCACTTAATCGTAAGATCTCAGAAGTACTTGCGCGATTGATGGCATGCGACATCTCGTTATAGCATTCGTCAGATTTTCTGGTTTTCTCTTAATTCTTTCCACCCTCTGGCTATCATCTGCACGTTTCATGCGATGGTAAGTAGTACTTACTGTGAGCTTCAGAACGTAGAACTTTTCGGTCACTTTCTCAATCCAATTCAAAGAGGTGGGATTTCCCAGAAGGTATTGAACTTTCGAAAATTTGCTCTAAGATCACATGCAAACACACAGTGCTAAGTCAAAATGAAATGGTCTCTCTCACCGTAATAGGATCATGTCCTGCATAAAAAGGCACCTTGACTAAGATGTTGCAGACCGCTTCAGAATTTTATACAGTTGTGCAGACCATATTATTAAGATAATGTTCAATTAAACTAGCCCATACCAAATACCCAGGAAAGCTAACTAAAACAACATGAAAGTTGCATCGTTCCACAGAATCACGGCAGGTTTCATGTTTTGCGTTCTTGACGTGCTTCACTGTCCGACACACTTCCAGAGGTAACCTTTAGGTGGAGCCTACTAACCACTTTGAGACATCAGGTTCTCTACGTACCTTGATTCATATTTCTGCTGGTACTGAGTCTCTCACTGGATCGAAATAGTCCACTGTTGTACACTAACAGCACTAGCAGCCAGTCTGAAGTTGAGAAACCTTTATCGTCATTCCCTATGCGCTTCGATCATACTGGAACTGATGCCAAAAACAACAAAATCAGCTATTCTAATTTGCATACTTTTCTAGCTATCATCCGATAACTTGTTGGGGATCCTATTGACTTTCTTCATAAACATGGGTTCCTCATCCTTGTCGTTTTCGTAGCATAATGTTTAAAAGAAGCAGCTCCACTGTTTTCGATATTTTGAACAAGCACCCCTTACCTAGACATTGCCCTAGTGAAATTCTTAGGAAGAATTGAATTGGTTCGCTTAAGAGTTCTATGGTTTGGAAGTCGTGCAGGCTCTGGCCCTTGCTTGTTGTTGGAGGAACAACAACTAACGGTGCGTGAAGGGAGCATTGAGCCTCTGCGACTTTGTTTTTCTGCCTTCCTTCATTTACTTTCACGTGGTGTTTCATGGTTGACACATGCTTGTTTCTAGTACTGTTGAAGTACGTTCCCATGCAGTCAGTACATTCTGTTTTGGGCAGTAATCATGTAAATTTTCGGTTCGTTAGAAGTGCCTTCGCTTTCTTATGAAAGTATAAATCGTCATGTCTCTGCACGTTCATCAGTCTATCCTCGAAAGTTGAATCTCATCTCTTTCTTTCCTTTCCCTATAAAACTTGCAACCCTATACGTCTCACATCCGAAGAAGCTTTCTTAAAGATCTCACGCAGCAGATTTTCAGGATGAACAGCAGGACCATGAAAGGATCAACAAAAGCCTAGCTGGCGCTGTCAAATGCACTACTTCCTTCCTTACTGCTAATTTTGGAGGGTAACGGTGGCAAAGGATGATAGAGTAGGGCATATGAGCAGATGCAAGTATAGCGTACAGGTAGCAACCCTCTACAAACCTTTCCAGCTTAGCTTATTGCGGATATTCATGACCATTCGGGCCGACGTAAATGCCCTATCCCAATCGCCATTAACTTTTTCTCAGTCCCTTCTCATTTAGCTAAATCAGTCAGCTCGAAAAACTAAGCCGTTCTTGCAGTGTGTCTTTCCATCATTTCTCTCATTACTGGAAAAGGAATGTTCAGGTGAATTTGTGAAAGCTGTTTTGCGTTTTTCCTACATGGCTCGGTTAAGCCCAAACCGAAGAATTCGGTTATAATTAAGTGTTCCCAAGTATTTCAACGAATTTCCTGTGAGTACTTTTATACTTGCGAAGGACATAGAGTTTGGCGAAGGTTTAGGAGCGCTCATTTCCCCGTTTGCCTCCCTCATCTACGAGATGGTCATTTGCCTCGGGGCACTAGGCATGCCAAGGCGAAGATTCCGCTATTTGCTTTAGCCTAGTGCGCGATGCGGATTCCTTGCCAGAAATTATGCCAATCAACATCAATTATAACTAGCGGCGACAACTCATACGCTCTTGCCGATCGTCAGACTTGTCTTTTCTGCTTTTGCTGCAGCTTTGTTATTTCTTTCTGCTTTAAGCCAGGAAATGTTAGAGCAGAAGTCGAAATGAATTTCGATTGGGGGGTGGGAGAGCTTTCAAAAACAAAGTTTTGAAAGGGCGTGCATCGATCCACCCAAAGCTCAAAAGCTCGCCAGTAAGTCTTTTTTGGCAGTGGAAAAAAGGCAGATTACTGTCGTTCCAAACTGTATACCAGTCGTACAAATTCAAACAACCAATTACAGTTGGCTACTCTTCCCTTTGATCAGTCAGCGGAGATGGCTATAATTACATAACCGTTTCCGCCGCGCTTGGATCGTAACCTTCATGAACTAACAAATCCCCATGAGTGGAAAGAAATTGAACTCTTTCCAACCTCTCCCGTTCCTCAAAACGGGAACTTGTACAACCTGATCGAACTGCTTCGCTCTCGACAAATTGCAAGATGAGGTCTTTTCCTCGAATGAGGTGAGTAATAGAAAGCTTTATTCATGAAGAGAAGATCACAAGCTCTTTCTCAAAGCCTTTGCGCATAACGGTTTGTAGATCCGGAAACTCAGAGCTACTGGTTGTGAAGAAGTACTTTTAAGTGCTATTGCCACGAATTACGGAGCACTCCTTTTATCAGGGAAGGTCGAGCAGTCCGTGCAACTATAATGATTTGTTTTTGGGAGCTTTCAGAAGCCCATTGTCATTCTCTTCTCACGGTACACTGCGAATTGAAGACCACTTTGATGAACAATCCAATTAATTGACCTATAACATAGTTCTATCAACTCGGAGAAGATGTTGTTCCAAAGTTGAGATTGGTCTATGCTGTGACTCGTTTAGAAAGCTGATGTGGTATTTGGTCTTGGACTGAGTCCTGCCTACGGTAGACTTTTATTTACACTGCACCGATTTCACGTGTGAATCGTTGTCATCAGAATTGGAGCTCTTTATGAGAACGATCGCAGCGATGTTGGACAATAAGTCTTTCAGCTTCTATTGGCAAACAACTGAACCGTGTCATTACTCTTCAAGAAGCTCTTCTTTGAAAGCGCTTGACTTCATCATATCGCTTGCGTCAACTCTTTCTGCTGAACAATAATGTTCGGAAGAATCCATATTGTTGTTTCGCCTTTCATTTGAGTTTTTCTTATCACCTAAAGCCCTGTTTTCTTTCGTACTTCTGCGCTGATGACTGTCCAGTTGTAAGGCTCAGCAAACTTTTCACGATAGTGCAGAGCACCAGCTTATTAGGGCTGTTGTTTCAGATAAACCGCTCTCATCGGAGTCTCGTAGTGTCGCATACGTCGTGAATTTTCCAAAATGCTACCTTGCCACATCTTGCACAGTGATACAAAACGCATGAAGCCATCCATAAAATTCATTTGAGGTTGTTTGGTTCGGGTTAATTTCCGCGGGATTTTCGAATTGCTTCGAAGTGTTCTGGCCGAAAACTCAGCACCATGATACAGCGCCCTCAGTCTTTTAGTGTAGAACAACTGAAGACAAAATTGTTTGCATTGTGTTCCTCAATCTTATCCATGGCATTTGGGTCCTTACAGAATCGAGCACTACTCAAGCAGCTTCTTCAAAACATGAATTCAGCTCGCTAGAAGCCCCAATTCTAGTTGCCAACTTTCCACTAGTTGCAACCTTGTAATATGGGCAAACATCACAGCTCAGGGTGAGGTGGTGTAATGTTGAAAGGTGTACTACCACCCACGAATGGCTCGGAAATGGAATCACCAATCTATATTTTCCCAAACTAAGCAAGCCTCCCATCCTTCAACAGTGGCCAGTCGGTGCCGGACTGGTAGGGGGTTAAAAGCACTGACTCTTACATCTCCGCCACCGCAAATCGTTGCGCAGGTTACATACGCTAACAAAACGCAACCGTGATCCTGTTGCGGTGAGATATGCCAGAGACGGTATTGACTATCGCATAAGATCTTCAGACACTGTTAGGCAACGTTCGATGTCTGGAACGTATGTCGTCTATCCACAGAAATATTCATTTCGATTCTTGCTAATCCTTGTAATGACTACACCCCCTAACACCTTTGCAACTGTGCGTTGGTGGAGTCGGGGCCGAACGAATAGGTAGATCTGGTTGACTAAATAAGTGAATCGAACATATTTGAGTGTTTACCTTCGTCTCCCCAGGCCCAGAGATGGAACGTGCCGAGGCGATAGGCAAGCGATGAGTTGTTAAAAATCTCGTTCAACAGCTCGAGAAGTAAAATTCGTGTTTTTCCATACATACAACTCGTTCGAAAGCAAAAATGAGGTCACCCTCTTGCAGTGTCAGTAATCTGAAGATGTCAGATGATCTCTATGGTATATAGGCACCTTATATCTGTAATGTCCATGGTGATCCCGGAACTGCTGCAACTGAGACAATCGAAAATAAATTGGAAAGGTCAACTAAGGCATTCAAAATGTTCCGAGCGAGTAACATGGACCTTTATCCTAGTTGCAATGGTCGACTGAATCTCAGGGACCACCAAAACTTGATATAGCACGGGGATTGAGTTCATGGCAGATCCCAAGCCTGAAGCACCCGTTCGAACCGTGCGCTGTGATTTCACGGCATAGGGTACAAGGTTCAAGTCACGGTGCTCGAAAGCTTTTCAGAAGCTCGTCCTGCGGAGCTCTCGAACATTTAAATGTCACCCACGAATTTTCGCTCAGTTCCGTTTTCATGCTTTTTCGTTAAATTCAATCCTTCACAAGCTGTTCGCAAAATGAAAATCGGAAAGTGTCTTTCAGCAAGTCGGTCTTGTTGGTTCTTATCATCGAAGGATTGCACCATGATGTTTCACTCGGTGGAGTCCGAGCAGATCAAATCTTTCCTCTCATAGAGCGCTACGAATCGTCTTTTTCATTATCTTCTGTAAGACCAGCTTGTAGTGACGTTTCGGTTGATAATCATGAGATTTTTCCAAGTCGATTTTGGGTAAAAACTCATAAACAGGAGACTCAACGTTGAGAATAACAAAGCAGTTGAGCTCATACTCATTAGAACTGGCCTCCAGCTAGGCAGCAATGAACTTGCTGAATCACTCTGGAGGACGAGTGGGGAATATCCGAAGGTAAAAGCTTTGTTTACTATGTCATTTCTTGCGTTTTCTTTACTCGTCTTTTCCGATCCTCGGTCTGGTCCTTCAGATTCGTTGTAAACATGGAGTTTATGAATGTAGTGCAAAAACTTCTTCCTACTTAGGTTTGCAGGAGCACCTTCATGACTTTTTCTTCAAAAAGCCATCTTCCAAATTTGTATAGCAGATTTCCATCCCAGAACGGGCCGCTTTTTCGATTTCGATAGGCCGTTTTGACTCAAAATTTTCCTAGTTACATAAAGTTTTTGTCAACTTTGTCAACTCCAACGTTCGAATGTCGTAATCATTTCCCACGAGTAGCCGCTGTTCCAACTTTTCCAAATTATTCCCGGCACATTCTATAATTCGTATATTTTTAACTGGGCGGAGGTCGTGTAGTGGCAAGCGGGCGCATTATCATGCACACGAAAGATCGAGGGTTCGATATCTACCTTGACCAATCAAGCCTTCCATCTGTCCACGGTCACCGCAAATCGTTGTATAGCTCACATACGCATTCGAGACCCCTATACGACTAATAGAAGTCGAATACAGAGCGCATCCTCAGCCGAGATCAATAAACCGCCGAAGACATTATCGTTCATCCTTTATATCTCTTCACGGAAGCTGATAAGGAGCATTTCCACTGTAAAGCCGCATGGTCGATGATCAAGAATGTGCGGGCAGTTCGGAAGTTGGGAGGTAATGGAACACGAGACACGGATACCTTGAGATGGGATAAAATTATGGAACACAATGCCATGACAGCATTCGAGAGAACATTAGAGCAGTCACCTGATGCTGTTACGAATTCGACGCCAAATTGACCTCACTCTGGCATCGCAGGTATGCAAAAATCTGAAGGCATAATTACTCTGACGATTTCTTCCAGCGCTAGAGATGCGAGGCTTGGAGGCACGTGAGGGGTGTAATTAAAATCGTCGCATTGCATATCCAAATCCATTGACCATTTTAGCTGCTCATAACTATGTTGAGCCGGAGACTATCATCTCTTTTAGTTTCATTTCACCCATGATGTACACTAAAGACAGCTCTCGGTCTACTTATTCACTTAGGGCAACTCTTCTAACCTTCGAATTTTTATGACACGAGATCTTGAAAACATTGAAAAGGGACATGGCAATCAGGATATGGCAGAGTGTATGCCGAAACGACTAGAGAAGAGAGTCTACAGTATACGACTTTCCTTAACGTAGGATTCTAGCCTCATTCTAATTCATTGAACTTGCTATATGGTAGACATTGACTGACTGGGGTTGAGCCTTTCAGGCTATACGATTTCGGGAAGAATGCCATCTTCCGTGGCCTTGGAATGATTCTCTACTCATAATGCACCTAATAGAAGTATTGGATAAAGAGGAACCATATGTCATATAATTTGGTTAGATAGATGTTTGACAGATGGACCAATGAACTTCATTGGGACTGGTTTTGCAGAAGCAGATGCCCCGTCGAGGAGAAGTTTTATTTTTTGACGGAGGCGATCAATTTTGGCTCAAGACTCCTGCTTCCAACTAAGAGGGTTGCCAAACAATCTGTCTGTCTAACTTACTGCCTACACCAACACATGGAAATAGGCTTTCACGGTGTTTGACCCAAGCAGATGGGCATTCTCCCAGGTATCCATAGAACCGTAACTAGGTTCGATTACAGGCCTCATTTAAGTAATTTAATTGTAGTTGATTGGTATTTCGATGTTTAATCTTTAATTATGTAATTATAATTACCCTAAAAGTTGTCTTGCCATTTTCATTTAAGCATAACGAATTGCTGCTCGGTATGAAAGCATGAAAAGACAAGCAATCCTCAAATTTCTCGCTCTTTTTCCACTACTTCACATAGTTAACAATAAACGCTCGTGAAGGGGACCCTCTGTACTTCTCTAATCTCTTTGCTTTTTTTTAATTCTTCGATTTTGTCGCTCTACTCAACATCAACAAATTCCAACCAATCTGTGAACGAACATATAGAGTTGCCCCAAAGGAAGTTGCATGCTCCTTTACAATTATCAGGAAACCACCACGTTTTAAATTTTGAGCAGTATACATTCAACTGTCTGGGATTGTGATGAATTGACGTTATTGAATCTAAAGAAATAGCTGCACTCCTCTCATTTCCTTTTAACCTGGAGAAAGTTTTCCCTGAGCATCCTTAAAACCACAAAAAAGTTTTGGCAGCCATTCGTTCTACATCATCTCCCCACATACGGTGCTATTAATTCTTAATCAATCTGCGAGACACCCCATGAAGCTAGATAACTCACATCCTCGCTAATTCCTCATTTCCGCTTTTATTAGGTCTCACCTTGCTACATTCTGAACGCTGAGACAGATGGTCTTAGTGGGGCTCTTCCCAGTTTGTTTTCCAAGTGCCTCAGGCCGAGAAATCTGATTTTTCATTTAACAATAAAGGATGAGGATAAAGTCCTTAGGTGTTGGTCAATCCCGTCCGAGGGATGCGCTCACGCATTAGATTTCCATTCAGAATCGTAGTGGCCTGTTGAATGCGTGGTGGTCTGTACAAAGACTAGCGGTGACCAGCCGATGTACCTGTCAGTGCTTTTGTCTTTCCAGACGAGTCTGGCACCAATCAACCGACCCCGGAGAGACGGAAGGTGTGGTTGGCAAAGGCGGAAGTCAATCCGGGATTTAAGCCCGCAACCGTGCGTGTGCGATAGTGCGCCACTTGCCGCTGCCCATTTTCCTTGTTTATTCAATCATAGACATAAAAATGCTCTCGTATATCCAAAACCTCTGAGTGAACAGTCAATCAGTACATATTGTCTTTGCTTACTATCTTCAAGTGACGTCTCTTAACCTGACCTTACCCCGAAACAAAGCGTATTCTCTGGAAATAGTGCGACTCAATGTGAACCTTGTTTGCTTCCTCCTTCACGGGCGATTTGTGATCTGATGTGTGCCTTTTTGGAAGGACACTTATTGGATAAGCTGGCAATTAATCAGCACTGTCCTTTTCTGAAAGCACCGCATATAAATAAATATTATTTTAACTCACAACTGCCGAGACAATTAAGCGATTTATTATGCTGAACATTACTTACAGGAATGAGCCTCTACATGCGAAATTGCAATCATTAGTAATGACTTAGATATGTTGACAGGGTGGCACGTAAGCGTGGCCAATCCACTTATATTCACACCGACCTCGACACGCCTGTCATCTTCACTGTGGATCATTCTCGACGATACACAAAAAAAATGAAGCATTTCCTGCAGCTAGCCCGTGACATGCCCAATGGCACTCCCTTCTAAAAAATCATTTCATCACGAAGACGACACAGACTGTTTGAACGAAGACGTTGTTAGTTGTTTCGATTTGATGTTTTGTTAACTGCTGTTATTTCGTCGCAGCACACGTTCCGAAAGTCTCATAACATCGGCGATTTATGGACAAAGCTTCAGTCTCGGACGGGACTCAAACCCGCACTTGGGCTTTTCGGGCACCATGCTCTTATCCCTTACACTACCGGGACTCCGCTTGCCCTCGCCTTCTTAATGGCTTATATGCGATAGTTTATCAGCAGGCACACGTACACGTGCACGTACTGCTTGGAAAGTACAAGTACGGGTTCGAATCCCGTTCGAGACTGAAGTTTTGTCCATAAGTCGCCAACCTTGTGAGAAGCTGCTTATCATTTTGCTCGATGTTATGTTCTTTTTCAATAGAGGAACATCCTGATTGTTTCAGCTTTGTTTCTGCTAGACTATCCAGTGAATAGCTCTGATGCGAACATCATTCATCGCCAGTGGCCCCTCTTGAATGTTTTCCGCAAAAATCCTTTTATTTAAAAAACAGTAGTCACTGCTCACTAATTTTCATAAGTATGATATTACCCTTTCCACTGCTGAATACAATGTCCACTACAAAATGTTGCTGGATCGCCATTCACTGACAGGGTGCGGCCGAAACCAACGTCATCAGGAGTAGTACGTCTTCATTTCTATACGCGTCACTTACCAGGGAGGGGTACTCTACTTATCTTGGAACTTTGAATTCAGACCCAGATAATTCGATAGAGTTTTGAATGCTGTTTACGAAATTGGAAACTAAAACTGCAAAATGTTTCTCTTTATAAAGTTATGGGGGCCCGAATTTTGCTCGACAGTAGTATCAATTGTCTAAAGAAATGTCAGAAAACGTTTAGAGAGCCTTTGATAAAATGAAAAAACACTTTGCAAAAGTGCGGACAATGGCGGGGAAGGACCCCTCATTGTACGCCCACGAAGCGAGACCACTACCACTAGGTCCCGTGGGCGTTTGATGTGGAAGCGACGAGTTCGCAATTCCAATTGATACTACTGTCGAGCTGAATGCGGGCCCCCATAACTTTTTAAGGAGAACCATTTTGCAGTTTTAATTTCCATTTTCGTAAACAGCATTCAGAACTCTATAGATTCATCTGGGTCTCCATTTAAAGTTCCAAGATAAGTAGACTACCCCTCCCTGGTTAGATTAATTGTCTCTTCATGAATCCTAGCCCCTTGTACTGATAAATATCAGTCTACCGTGCCTTTCGAGTGCAACAAGACTGCTGTGACTGCCTCCCAAGGAGACATGGATGTTTTTTTCCATGTGGGTGAAATACTTCGGCTTTTTTGTTCTTCTTGTATACATTTTGTGTAAGCTGTAGGTGAAAATTGCGACATTTCGATGTGCCGTGAGCTCTGTGAAATTGAACATCTCGGCCAGCCATGAATGTCATACATTCCGTAAACTGACAAGGGCTGATTAATCATAAATTTCGACAATTTTATAAAATATCGATTGTAGAAAATACCGGGAGCCTTTTCTGGCCGTGAAAGAAATTATTAGTAATATTCCAAATACCATAAATGTCCTCGAAGAAAATCGCTTCAATCCCTACCAAACCAGGGGAAGGCGGAGATAGTTGAGCGCAATATGAGCACTATCACACGTGCATGGTCTTGGAACCGAATCCCAAGTGATAGTCGCTCAGGAGAATCAAACTTCCATCGTCGGGCACTTAGTATCAGGCTCGTCTAGGAAAATAAAACTTGTATATCAGCTGGATATCCCAACATATTCTCTAGGTCACGCACTCCTTCAAACGCCACTACGATTCTCGATGAAGTTTGAGTACAAGGCGTGTGCCAAAAAGGGATCANTAAAACAAAGGGCTTATCTTTGGTTCTTCAACACCAGGCCGAAACCATGAAAATTAATGTTAGGTTCTCTTGAACACCCCTTGATTGTTCTTCAAATAGTTGGGACTCAAAGCCTGTTGTTCCCGTCAACGGTTTGCAAAGCAGGAAATTCCACAGTGGTCTAGATTTTTTCCAGATGTTTTAAGTTGGAAATGCTATAAAAGAACACTCTCACTTGTATACGTATGATGTATCCCCATATTCAACGCCCTCTTTTCTAAGAGCCGCTCTGTACGGCCTCCCTTGGTCCCTTAGTCCAAATTTTGAAGCCACAGAAATTTGAGTCAAGTTCGCAACCTTGAAATGCACTTCTTGTTCCGACGCTCTAAAGCCAGAAACAAGAACGGGAGGAACACTGAATACTCATAGAATCAGTGCCTAATCTCGATGAAATACGAATACGGAGATCGGTCTCGCAGCAAAACATTCCTACAATGACTCCATGGCTAGCAACCGCAACCATCGTAACCATGCAATCACCTGTATCACCTGACGTCCCGTTGATCATCGACTTCCTCGAGCAGGCGCCAATCTTTATTCGTCCCTGTCATGAGCCAGAGTGGTCCAGTGAATCGTCCTCGCTCCAGGGACACGAGGTCCAAAATTCCTTCCCTTCAGAGCTTTCGTAAAGAAGTCTGACCATCTCGTTGGCGGCCGTCCTGGAGTTCGTTTGATATACAGAGGGATCCGGTCAGTAACCGCCCTGGGCCAACGGTCATCACTATATCGTATAACGTGTCCGGCCCACCTGATCTTGCAATCATGCAATACTATGTTGAATTCGTGATACCTTCACAAGAAAACTGTTACTCATATTCACTTTCTTTGGCAGCAGAACAGATTTAAATCTGTTAGGAATTGTTGTTGTCTTCAAATCTGAATAGCAGCGTAACATGTTCGCTGACTACGTATGAACCTTAAATCAGCACACTTGTGTGCAGTTAGAAAGAAGGGAGGTTTCAATATCCTCCATAATACCTACTGAGAGGATCATCTCATCGTTCCTGGCCGATATCCATCTCAATCCGATTCCTTCACGCATTACGCTATATGTATAATGCAAGGTGTGCAAAGAATGATATCGCGTTACCCACGTACGTAGCAGGACCTCAGGCTGCTTCGGTCTATTCGATTTCCGCTCACAATTGTGGCATGCGAACAATAGCTTTTTTTCACGAGCCCATTATGTGCTCTCTCGGGCATCTTTGAACTTTGCTAAGACCTCAATTAGGGCTCTCCCAATGAGAGAATTCCACAAGTAGGCTCCACGTTTGCGTTCACGGGCCCTCAGATATTTCGAGCTCCTGCTCACGAAAAAAGGTATCCACCTAAGCATCTACTTGAAACTACCCTATCACTTGATCAACAGCTTAATAAAGTGCATGAGAAATTGATTGCTAGGTGGCTTGTGTAGGCTGAAGGACTTCAGAGTTTACTTGAAGTGCTCTAGAAAGTGTCTTCAGCGGTGGCTAGGCGACATCAGTAGAGTGGGTGCGTCCTCTTCTCACGACTACAACATCTTTCACACAAGTGTGCCGTCGCTGACAGCGTAATCCGCAATCTTCGAGAGGATCAAGCTGTGGATGGAAAAGGCAAGTAAAGTACCATCAGAGAAGCACTTCTGACAGATACCCTCTTACCATTTGTAGACCAGTTCAGAATGTTTTCCTTCTTCACAGAAACGGAGCCTCAGCGATGCCAATCTTTATACTAATCAAGCTGTGGGTTCTGGCTCAGCACCGCCTCTTGGCTAATCCTCACATAAGTCCATCTCCGTGAGTAAGATTTGTCTTCTATGCGTCCTTTATGTGACGGGTGAAGGACTAGGGTGCCCGAATAAGGTTATACTGTGGAATGAACTGCTTTGTGCGTGAAATTTTGCCTCCCTTTACTCCCTGACATTTCATTCCACCAGACCACCATAGGACTCAGGTTCTCAGTTGATTATTCGTTCCTGTTTCTTCCTCTGGCACTGGAGTGACTAGCTTGGCTGTCAAGATCGAATGCTCATTTCCGGGTTTCTCTAGGTTTTTCTCATGTTCATGAGAGAGAGCATCCATACGTATGTACAGCCAGAGAAATGAGTTTATTCTGGCACCATCTCGGATCTCGAAAGGCGACGTGGAGTTCCGTAGAGTCCTTCAATATTGAAATTCCCCTCGCTGTCGATAGATGCCTACCTGAAACACCAGTTGTTCCTCCAGCGCAATGGGTTCTGTGATCATAATGGGTATTGTTTTGATTTCTACTGTAGGAAAGCTATCTGGGAAGTGTACATGTCGAAATAGGATTCTGCCTCATTAGCTGTCTTAGTTGCATTTAAATTGGACTCTCAATGGTTTTTCATCGAATCGGGAAGCGTTTCCTATTTCTCATCATCAAGTAGAAAATCTATCAAATAATAGAAGTCCAGGTAGGCCTAGACGGGGTTACCTATGCATGGGGAAAGTTCTAACGCAACCTTCCTCCCCCCAACAACGCTCCTATTCGATTCGGTTCTGATGATATTCTATCCCGAAATCTCTGGCTATCCCAAATCTTTCGTATTTTACATTCGGTAGTTGTATTTGCTTTGCTAACGATGAAATCTTATGAGTAAAAACGTCAATACTGACAGCTATGCTTATCAAGCTTGATGAAGTGCACCTCTCTCGTCTCAGCCCTTGCCTCCCCCAAGTCCCCACCCACACCCTTACTTCCTTCCTGCCTCTTCTCAGAAATATTCTCACCATGTGTTTCCCCATTCTGACTCTACAATGAGCGACATTCTGAGGTGGTAGTGGAAACAACTTCGTTTCAAGGTTGTTTGCGGTTGCTTCTGAATCCCCGAAAATTCTCTTATCTACTTCTTTCCAATTATATATTCGTGTCCATCCTCAATCATGCTCATGCCGGGAGCCTCGCCCTCGATTTTTTGCCCACATTGCTCCGATGCTTTCTTCAGTGCTGGCGATTCTTTCATTCATGTACAACGGAAACACTCGTGCACCAGTAGACACCTATACATACATACATACATACATACATACATACATACATTCCTGCATACCAAGAGCGTCGCATAAGTTTATTGTCAGTGAAACATCGTGCTTTCTAAGTATTCCCCTGAGTTTGCCCTTCAGCTTGTTCCGCACCTTTCTAATGAATTATTCAATAAGAGTCGTCTTCTCTTACCTACTACTATGGCTACCAAGTAATCGCGATGAAACGCACACGTGATGTGTCCAACACTAGCTAGTCTTACTATCCCTTTGAAATAGCCTATTTGGTGTCAAGCGACTTCGGAATAGCTAGAACGCTGAATAGTGCATCTTACCCTGGGAGCATAGCGTTGAATAAAAGGCGCATTCAGATGTATCGCAATCCACATGAAAACGCCGTGCACGGTATTCAGCCGTTTCGAAAAGGGTAATTTTCGTGTGGACGTTTTGTTGTTTTTTGTTTTTGTGTTTTTCGTGTCTGTTTTTACATTCACATCCTTACCACCCGACATGTCATGAGGGGAAAATTTTCGTTTCCGTTTGCACCAGTTGATTCGGTCGTAAAGGTGAGCGTTGGAGGATCGTGAGAGGTCGGACTGGAGTCCTGCTCTTGCCCAGATCTGAGCTCTCTAGTGTCGCAACCATGAACCTTCGCTACTCGTCTGACTTCAACCTAACTTATGTGATAAGACAAGGTTTTCTACTACAATCCTTCAATTAATCATCTGATCCATAGAAGTTCACATCTCTGGGAGCGAAAACCCAGCTTGAATCCCAGGACGTGGAGAAGCACTACTATCGTAGAGCTGTAGGCCCTAGAGCATCGAATCATCAGAAGAGGGGTGCCACTCTTCCTCCATCTGCTTTTGGGAGGGTTCCCTACTTCCTCTCTCGATCTGAAGCAGCATCAGGAGTACTGGTAAAGGTGGGCAAATTGATTCGACTGATAGAACATTTTCAAAAGTACCTCTATATATGTGTTCAACAAACGATGGAGTATCACATTGCTCAAATTTCGTTTTCCTCTTCGTTTGGGTACAGCCCAGACCTCCTTCGCCTGCCCTTTCCCCCTCATCACTATTATACAATTCTCCTCAGAGTCACACTCTACCCCGGCCGCTTCAACGTCCCGCCCTCTCCTCATCTCCTCAACCACAAAGCTTCACTGCTCATCCCTTCTAATCTACATATATCCTTGTGCAATATCTCATTTTAGGGCTGTAAACTTTTCCAATAATTCCTTCATTTATTTTCCCTTTTTCTGTGAAACTTATCGTCTACTCGATTACTGGGTTTTGGACGGAGCCGCTATGATGAAGTTCACATTCGTAACCTCTCCAATGAGCGTTCATCGAGAACCAAACAATTGAATACACCAGAGCTGTGTTTTATGTACTTTCTTTTGAAACCTGGATGGTTTCTAGGAACATTCATAGCAATCTATTACTTTGCACGTCAAGTGTAGTCGTTTTTGGTGGCGATTGAGCTCACGAGTGACTTGGTTGAAGGTGCGATCCACAGCGCTTTTCATTTCTAAAAAATGCCTTTTCTGGTCCCTAGAAGTTCTTTTTCTTCAGCTTTNTTTATAGCGTTTTTTGGAACTAACTTGTTAAAGGAGACTTACCATTTAGGGTTTTTTGGATTTTGAGCTCGCTTCCACCCGAAGAACGCGAGGTTCGTACCTGTCACAGCTTCGAATGGTCAATTGTTTCGTTAACTTGGTCAACTGCCATTACAAAGAGAATTCTTAAAATGTCAAATGATCACAGCCTTGGTTCATACGTTTCTGTACAGTTTGCTCTCAAATCCATCCCAAAGTGCTCCGACTTAAAATTTCATTTCCCGAATGTATTGCAAATTCGTTTGCCATAGTCAATTTTTGGGACTTGCAGTATTCCTTTCTACCCTCTGAGTACGAGAATCGAGTTCAATATCACCGGAGACTCGATGTTTGCCATCGTCCACCAGCTCCTACATAATGAATGTTTTCGTTTTTGCTTCACATTTAATTTCAGCACATTTTGCATCCTCCTACCCATAAAGATAGCTAATAATAAATGAAATGGTATCATTAATCGATGGAACTGACGAGGTTATTGGATATTCAATTAACCATATTTCGAGGAAATATTGCAACCATGGGTGGCTCTCTAGCCTTCATCCACCGTTTTCTTCTTTATGAATAGGGAATTAGTTGTATTTCATATTCTATTATACTTACCTCACAAAGCCAAGCTTGGCATTCTGGTGTGAAGCAGTAGGAATGGGGTCTCAAATGGAAGGTCTACTATAGGTTTTAAAGGATCCGTTCCCCTCAGCTTCTCTACCCCCTGATTTCTGGTCAGCTCCAAACTTTCCTGCATATTCACAGTTCGATCGGTTGGACAAGGAGCATGCTTATACGAGTCACATAGTTCAAAGAGTGATAGGAGGGCCATATTTCTATTAGGAAGATTCCTGGGAAGTCTTCAATTCATTCAATCCGAAATTTTATTTTCCTGGGAAGTCTTATTCGCGTTTTTTGTTGTTTATTTGATAATTTTCCTAAGTTTGAATGGGCAATAAGTCAGATATCATGCGGAATTGATGGCATGCTCAAGAATCGTAAAAAAAGCCCTATGTACGTGAATGGAA
Organism: Haemonchus placei; assembly: GCA_900617895.1. Classification (NCBI taxonomy): domain Eukaryota; kingdom Metazoa; phylum Nematoda; class Chromadorea; order Rhabditida; family Trichostrongylidae; genus Haemonchus; species Haemonchus placei. Next base: position 21,057 of record UZAF01017750.1, read on the forward strand.
CGTAAGCCACGTTCTTGCTTCGCCCACCCACACTGAATCCTGCACTTGATTAGCATCGTCTTTCCTATGCTTCTTAGCCCGCGACATGTTTTAACTCTTCATCCCACTGCCCTCTTATATATTAGGTTGTAACATAAGTTCGTAGAGTTTTTTCACAAAAGTTTATTTGAAAAAATAGTAATAATTAAAATAAAGAATTATTTAACAAATTATCATAATAATCAGCCAATTCACGAGTTGTTTGGCTACCATCTTCCTCCAATATTGCCTCAGATGCTCTTCGTCGAATTCTGCAGCTCGTCCGCTTCGAGGCGTTCCTTCAAGGTCAAAGTCGCCATTTTTAAACTTTGCAAACCATTTTTATGCAGTAGACACCTTCCCCGTACACACCGCATTGTCCGGAGCGGCTTCGGCTGCTTTTTGAC
>UZAF01017750.1:21763-42056 GCA_900617895.1 Haemonchus placei
AAAAAAAAAGCACATGTCGAAAATGCTTATTTTTTCCTCCTAGATATTCCATTTCTGAGCCAGAAAAAAGACGAACAATTAGATTGTCCAAAAAAACAAATATAACAGTTTTGTAGAGGAGAAAGAGCTCTTTCGAATGAATGCATACACTTTGCTGAAAAATAAAACAAATCTTTGTAAAATATTTCTAACGCAAAACTCTACGAACTTATGTTACAACCAATACTATGTAAAGTGGAACTCTACATAGTATGTAAGTGCCCTTCTCTGCCTTCTTGCCTCTTGTCCACTTCTTTTCACATAAGAAATCCTGAAGTTCAAATGAATTTATAAAGTAAGTCAACTCGTCAATTTCGGTCCTCCTTTGACCCCGAGCATTCTTTAGAACGCCTCCAGCCTCACTAACTGCGAAGTTTGCTAAGATCACCAATACTGCAATTCATTCCTGTCATCGCTGTCCAATACCCGCTCTCTCGAAAGTCTGCCGTTTTTGTACTGAACGCTCATACTTGCATGGCTCGTCTTCATTCATGCGCGAGCACCACCAACACAACATTCGCTTGTGTCTCCTGAACAACCCTTAGAAAAGTTGACTGAGCTGTCATTTCCGTTTGATGTTCGTAAGGATCTGATCCCTTGCGGTTCTACTTAACCAATCAAACAAAAGCAGAGCTTCTCGATCGTCGGTCCCAACACGAGCATGGTAGCATTACTAAGCGGTGATCAATGAGGATTTCTCTCTGAACAAGCTTAATTAGGGATACTCGATTTATTGATATTTCGCGATAAATACCGTTACGATGATCAACCTATAAGTATAAGTCGAAATCCCTGCCTTGAAGTGGGGACTACGATACTGTACAGGTTGGCGTATTTCGGTTCCTTCACTTGCTCAGCTTCCGAAGTTGCCTACATAGGTGGCTACTGCTGCAGCGTTCCCTTGAGTCGATCTTTTGCAATCTCCAAAAATGAGCTCCACTGATTTTTAGGGCCAATAGCTACCTTTTTTGTTCGACCATTTATCTTCAGGGAGAAATTGCGGAACGAGAGCGGTACGGGGTCCTTTCAGCATAATTGAATTTGCTTAATAATTTCTCGTGTCTGTGGCATGCTCAATGTGGATACCTTTTTTATGAACAATTCATAACGTCTTTGTCATGCCTCTTCTATGTAATTGACAATCGAACGGCTGGGCTTTTGGGGATGATTCCCGAATGCTTCAAATGCTGTGGGAACTTGCACGCTGATTTTCATGAGCGTCTGAGATCGTCATGCCCCATTTGCTTCTATTTCTCTCGACCACTGAATAATTTGTGATGTTATGAATGCAATCGAGAAATTTGCCTGCTTCCTATCTTCAATCGGCCTTGGACGAACATGTGGGCTCCCAACTGTGGGCAACACCGACTTGGCGGTATAATTGGTGGCTATATTTTGTGCATCGTGATTCAAAGGTCAGAAGCATTTCCCTGGCTGGTATTGTAGGTGGTTGCCATATGGGGATGGAGTAAACAGCGCTTCAATAGTCGAAGGATGGCACGAATGCGTAGGAAAAACCGGAGTACACCCTGAATAAAGAGAGGAGGAGGCAAAGTTAGTTGATAGTTGGAAGTAGGGACTTCGGAAGGCATAGTTACCTGATTTGAGAATATTTCTACCAAATTCTATTCCTGGATTGAGGCAAGAAATCTCTCTCTGGAGATATTTGTGCCGGGTGAACGCCAATATCTCATCCAGGGTTTGGGGTCAAAATACTTTGTTGCCGGTTCCAAGACATGCGTTTAAGTCATCTGACCCTCTCTCCCCGTAGTGCTGGCACCTCAAAACTATTTATGAGCAGGTATTTCGCGTCGCGCTAATGGATAAGGAGTCGAAGCTTTCCAAAACTACCGTACCATATTTATTTCCAGCGGAATTACAACATACCCAAAAAAAAAACGGAATGAAGATCACCCCAGAGACGAAATTCAGCATGTTCGGACCGAATTTGAAAATGCGAACTAAAGTTGTAGATAGGGTATACAAAAGAACTGGAAACCAAATAGGTCCACCGCACAGCTGAGACTGTCGAATCCTCCTAGTCCTCCCAGGCCTGTCTTCGTTTTAAGGAATGTTCGCATAGGGACACAGCTCAGGATAAAAATGGTTTTTGGGAATTCTCGCTGAGATTTTCCTCTGACTCTCAGAATAGCACAATGGACGCTATCGGGTCGAAAAATGGCCTAGTTAGGGCCTGGCAAGGGCTCCGAACCGACTTAGCCGACGTATACATTTAAAGGGGACGAGTTTCCAAGGCGTGGTAAAGGCTGAGTAGGTTGCATCATTCGCACCAAGACACACTTTGCAGGCAGATAGTTTATTGTAGCCAGCTGTACGCAATGGCACACACGTTCGGATGACTCGTCCAAATACCCTTTCATGCAACTTTTATCGTCGCATTTTTAACCAACCCCTAATTTTACTACTTTTGCGTCACTTTTGTTCTATTCTGGACTATCTCTTCCATTATTCGTCTACTACTATTTAGGCACCTGAACATTATAGTGAATTGTGTTTTCAATATTCCAACAAATTGATGGAATGGATGTCCTGAAGTGTAGACTTAGACCATCGGATCCGATACGCGAAATTTTCCTTCTAGTGAAGGTTGCAAATTTGGCACCTTATTTTTTGATGAGAAGGGCAGACACGTTCCTCCCATGAATTGGTTTATTACTGGGAAAATATCCCCACATAGACATCTTATTTGTAATTAACCTCACCAAGACAGTCAAAAAAGTGGCCCAGTATTATTGAAGATGATAGACAGAAAAGGGTTCTGCAGTACGTCCGACTGCGAACCAATTTATTAATGATTGCCTTTGAAAAAAATCATTTACAGTTATAACGAAGGTGGAGAAGTGTCAAGGAGCAGGCTACTAAGCGCATTGTTAGGTGACTAAATTCTATTCCAATTCCGCTCAGACTAACCGAACCTCCTATACTTCCTGAACCGGCGTTTAACTGGGAGCATACCTGTGTAGGACGGTCGGAGCACTAGATTATATGCACATCTTTGTATTGGCGAATAAGCTTTTAATCACCATTCTGAATTGAATGGAAGCTGAGTACACTCCGAAGACGGATTAATCAACGCCAAATCATTTTATCTTGTTACCCTTTCTATTAATGGGCGGGGGTGATTAAGTGGCAAGTGGCGCACTGTCACACACGCATGGTCACGAGTGCGAATCCCTGATCGATATCCGCCTGGACCAACCAAGTGTTCCATCCCTCCAGGGTTGGTTAAATGGTAACGGACTCGTTTGGGAGAATAAATGCACTGAATCGAGCCTCGCAATCCATTGTATAGGCCACATACGCATTCAATACGCCACTACGATCTGAAAGGAAGTCGAATGCGGGGCGCACCCCTCAAAAGGGATTGATTAACGCCCGGAAGCTCTATCGCTTTATCCTAGGCTCTTTTTATTTTATCCTTTTTACTTGTATCAAGTCGATTCCTCCCTATTTCATCTCAGAAATCGATTATTGAAACAAATTCATCCGTGGAAGCACGAACTTCATGGACCCTTAACGTGGCTCATGACAAATTAACAAAATTCGTTTTCCCCTTGCTTGTCCGCTAACGAGCACCGAACTTATCTATAGTTGGAGTGAGCTTACAATCAGTTCTCTAAGTGTTCCTTACACTTGGTTATGTCTTAGAGATGCTGACCAGACTTGTTCTTTCTCTGTTGACACAAAAGCCTCTAGAAGGAGGCGTCTCACCATCGTTATGCCCTTGACAGTCCACCTTTCCGGTGAATAGACTTCGAGGATTGTGGGCTAGTTTGTTTTTTACTGCCAGCTAAAGGCCAAGTGTGCAACTCTACTGATTGTAAATCTGTTGCAGTGCAGCCGCTGATTGTGCTGACGACTCGCTTTTTCTTTCATTCGCCTGCCTTCGAGACTTGATTTCCAAAGAAAGTTTCAATCTTTTTATAGATCGTTGTTCAATTTGATTTCCGCCTACTTCTGCACGAGAAACGATGAACTTTCGTTGAGCTCTTGAGCTCGTCAAATGGAACATGAGGCTAATGAGGACCCTGTTTTTATAGAGTCTGAACGGCTCAAAACGGCTAGTCGAGCGCTAGGACTTTGAGAAGATAGCGGGAGCTAAACAATTGAATGTCAGCAGAATCGGTAGAACCTATCAGGTAAAGCTAGGGACGTCCAAGTGGGATCAGTTCATAAAATGCAGAATTTTTGACGATCAGCAAAAGTGCCTGTATAGATGGACGAATGCCACTGCATGTTCGTCTGCTATTCATTCGATGACTATCATCTCGAAATGAGCTCTGGCAAGAGTCCTGTAGACTCATTCCCAGGACTTAAGATGTACCTCCTGAAGCCTCATTTCTAGGACTTGAGATATTCTATCTTTTTTAGTAGGCAATGTTGCCAGGTATATGTGCTGCTTCCTTTTGGGGTCCAGTCTTCGATAGAGTAAGCTTCTGAGATTTCCTACTGGGGGATTATGTGGCTCCCAACGATATCACATGGGACGTTGTTGAAACGAAACGGCTAGGTAGGGCGCAGTAGGAGCTGAATTACCGGCAAATCGATGACCACACCGAGAAGCTACCTTGTTGCAACAAACTTGTAGAGGCTGCAGCATCCGCAACGGAACACTTATGTTGAAAATCAAACAGCCGATCGTCCGGAACTTCGACCCATGGTAAGATTGATAGTGCAGTTTTTGCCTGACGACATTGGCTCTAGCTTTCACTACGGAAGATCTATGCTAATTCGAGCTTATCATCGACGACCCTATCATAAATAGGTTCTTTCCCAAGGATTGGACCATGAATGACGTTTCTTGAGCTGATCGTCATCGATGCATTAACTATCAATAGGTCGGGATTTATTAGAAAACACATTTTGCCTAGTTGTTTGTTTCCTTGACACTTCCTGCTCAAGCTCAAGATTTAAAGGAAGGAGCTCTGGGTGAGAAAAGGACTTTCCTAGTTGGAAGTGATCCCGAATTCCCTCTAGGTGGTAGTATCCCAGCTCATGCTCTTTTGTAATCCATGTTGTGATAAGATACAGATGCGACTATTCCCATGGGGGACAGCCTCGATAATGTAAAATTAAACACAATCATAATGTCACTCATGCCCCTTTGCTAAGCACAGTCAGTGAATGAATTGGAGCACGATCGTGAAGCGGCAGGATAGTTTTGCACAGAGACTCCCATACCCCTGTTGGACAATAGCAGTCTCCAAGTCCGGCTTCGAATCGCTTCATCACTCATCCTTTCGATGACTACCACTGTTATGCATTTCTTCAGAATGGAAAAGGAAGTGAATCGTTCCCCTTTCGTTAAACATTAAGTTGTAGTTGAGATACTGCTTTCCGTAAAAGGTGATTGAGATCATTTTTGCAAAATTTTTACGACTTCCAGTAGTTATCGGCATCCCTGATATAAAAATTCTATTTTCCTCAGTGTTGTGAGGAAATGGTTAAGCTGAAGACCACAAGTATCACTTAGTAGAATACACAAGGGGATAAAACCTCTTGGATTTGGTCAAGCCTGTTTTTCAGCAATCGACTTGGATGGGGGTGGGAGGGGTGTTAGTTAGAGAAGCGAAAATGTCAAAGACTTTACATATGCATTGTGTCGGTTGAAAAAAAGGCAAGAGGAGGAGCGGGAGGAGGGTCGGGTGTTGGGAAGAGAAGGGATGGAAGGGAAAGGTAATTGCTACGATTGAATTCAATGCCTTAGTGATTTCGGTCGGAAGGAAGCTGTGGCTGTACAGCAGTCACATAAAGAACTGTTTGGTTAGAACTTTGTATATACCCTTGCTGGAGAAGCGTTGAGGCAGGATAGTTCATTGGTGATGAAGAATATAACCTGCAGAAATCCCAAAATGTGAAGCTTTACGAACCCAAGCGCGGAAGAGTATACGGTAACTGAATGGGATTTTGATTGCTGTAGGCAAAGTTCGTTACATAAGAGTTGGCATCTTCAACAAAACTATCTCGATTCTGAATGTTATCAGCCTCTACAAGACCGTCTAGAATTCCTTCTGTGGAAATAGAGCGGAAGTGGGCGCCGCGACCGGTTTAAGAGCCTTTATTGCACGCTGTCCGGGTCTTTTCGACCCGACAACGTCTCATGTGACCTTCTAAAGAGCCGTGTCTAATGAAGAATCTTGCGAAAAATTTCTCATCTCTTGATAGGTCTATGAAGGATTCTATTGGCTGAGCCTTTCGAGAGCAGTCGACTTCTAACGACCCCTACTGCTTACCTCTGTGGAGGACATCATTTCAGTGTCATGTCTGAAACCATCACTCTTCCAAATTTTTAGGGAGGTGTTGATCACGCCGGCCTCCTCCCTTTCACCTGATCGTGAAATTTTATGGGTATATTTGCTGGGTTTTATTGTGAACATCCTGGCAACGCAGGTGTGAGCCACTTTGTCTCTTAGAGCAACCAGAAAGCACCACCAGTGTTCCTCTGCTAGCCTCGATCCCAGGAGATGCCATGCCTTTTGTTACCTCTGTTATTTTGCTTTGTTAGACCTTGCCAAAGCAACATTGAACATTGTCCCTATTCCCAGAAGCTTGACAATACTTCCAGAAGCTGAAATCGTGTCGTTTGTATCAGGGTGCAAAAGCATCGCAGGACCAATGACGACAAAGTGGGGCTCCCTATCTACCTAGCTACAACCAGCAATTGTAGTTCGGAACTGTCTCTCTCAGGCTATCGCTTACTGGAACTGTTCCCTGTGGATCGTCCTACCGTAGTCGTGAACCTGTTAGTTTCTCTACAGAGCGAAGTTTTTTTCGAGGAGTTGGGGGAGATTGAAGAGACTTTGGCGAAGCGTGGGAAAACCGTCCGCCATGGATCAAGCGCCCAGCTGTTGAGGGCAATCGCACATGACCACTTACTTACAGATGTTTTGGAAGGGGTGGGTTGACGTTTTTGCGATTCCCTATGCGAATACTTAGGATTCTGAGTTATGGTGAGCAAAAAGTGCCATTACAGCCTGGAACTAATCCGAAGTTTATGTTTTATGGGCAACAAGCCTTTCCACGACATTTCCCAAAAAGTTTTCCTTGCTCTTATGTACCTCAATGGGATATTCACCCTGATGCCAGNTTTTTGCGATTCCCTATGCGAATACTTAGGATTCTGAGTTATGGTGAGTAAAAAGTGCCATTACAGCCTGAAACTAATCCGAAGTAAATGTTTTATGGGCATCAAGCCTTTCCACGACATTTCCCAAAAAGTTTTCCTTGCTCTTATGTACCTCAATGGGATATTCACCCTGATGCCAGCCCGAATAATGTGATCGTTGGCCGATATTAGCATACCATACCATTTATTACATACCAAACAGATGTGCAGCGTGTGGAAATCAAACAGCAACTAACAACAACAACAACATCAATACCAACAACAACTAACAACCAAAACATAACTTAAACGAACGTTAGATAGAACCTGGTGAACTACATAACGAAAACTATGCCTTATTAGCTGGCGCGATGGAGATAATGAAATACCGCTTTCCTAAAGCTAGCAAATTTAGAAGAAATTTGCACAGTCTTACTTATTTTCAAGAACTCTGTGCCCACGCGAACCGTGAAGAACCTGCGCCCTACTGCTGAACGTGGTTTTCGGGACGAAAGCTTAAGTATCTCCTCTCTCGTAGTAGATGGCATCAGTTTATAGAAGGCGTCAATACCGAGATCAACACGCTTATGAAGAATATTATACACCATAAGAAGGTCGCCCCTCTCAAGCTTAAGGATAACGGATCCAAATTGAGCAATTTGTTTCTATTGAGGCCACGGGGTATGCTGGAATAATTAAAACCTAAAGTTCTGATGAGTAGTCTACTAGAAAAGCCATTCTGCACCTTTTCCAGTTTGCCCAAGAACTTTTTCGTGTGTGGGTAATAAATACAGGAGTCAACAGCTAGGCCGCAGATGCTCTTTATGAGCTCCGATTCGTCTTGTTTTGCTAAATGGTTCAAGAAGCTACAGGTTTCAATAGTTGTTCTGGTCTGGAGTGAGATCGAGCGGTTTCGACGAAGACCCGCCTTTTGGTGCAAGGCAACCTCTCTTTAGATGAGCACGAACGCTTTTATAGAGTTTTTTGCAGGATTTGGTCTGATTAAGACAGACTACTGACCAGGAGACGGGAAGAAGAATAAGTTTCCCGTAATCGATTCACCGCGCGCGGCAGTCGAGGGCCATTCGCCTCGTTATTACGGTCATAGCATTCTTCATACAGCTCAATCGATATGCGACTATTATTTTTGGCATGATTCTTATGTTAGTTCTTTTGTTCCTGTATTTCTCACTTGCTGCTGCATTCTGCTCCATTCCCTCGCGCGCGGCGTCCCTCTCGCCGCGACGCGACTTAATACAGCTATAACAAGGCCTGAAGTGCTTGTAGAGTTTTTTTTTAAACAGTCTCTTTTTTGAAATCCCTTTTGAACTTGAAAAGAGCCCATAACCAATATGACCTATTATTTATCGAATTAATGGTGAATTGATAGAAAACAAAGTGTTTCAGCCCTTCCAGTCAGTTTTGAGAACAAATATCCGGCACAGGAAGGATGGAAGTCCTGGTTGGCTTGGGCGGGTATTGTTACGAAAGTCGACTCTAGTCCATGTGCGTAGTAATCACCACCTAAGCCTTCCTACATGCATAGTTAATATAGAAACCTTATATTGACGGATATGGTGATGCCCAGGAAGCGAATCGCGTCTCACCCAAGCAAATTACGTAGGAGAGGCAACCTAGCCACACCCAGAAAAGGTAGTCCCTCGCAGTATATTCTGATATTACTCTATGAAAAAGGAGCTTTAAGGCTTCGAGGGTTTGAATGTACTGAAACCATGGTTTAGTACTGAGCTCACAAAAAGCGTTCGTTAGAAAAAAAATGTTTATTCGGTTAATAACAAATGCTGACTGGCAACCGGAAGCGAATACCGGCCTCGAGAGGAGTTGGTATTGAGAAAGACTAGAAAGTCTTCCGTAATTCTTATGGGTTCTGGTTAACGTCTATGTGTACCATTGGTTTACTAGTCAACATTTTTTTCGATCTCCAAAGATGGCGTCATCATCAGGAGGTTGCGAGAAGCGACAATCAGGACGTATCTGGCAATTCCATCTCTTCATTTCCTCCACAACCCTTCGATGCTGCAGTGATTTTTCCTAGAATCATTGACTTCATTTGCATCTTCATTCCTTTCAGTTCCATTCAGTACATCAGTGATTCGTCGGAATTGATAGTTTTTCTCATCATCGACCAGAGAAATCTCGAGCGTTTTTATGTCATCGATCTTTGCCAATGATCCGCGATAGCAAAAGACGATGTTCCAAAGAGACCTCGATTTCAGAGTGGTCAGAACCTAAATGTATTACCGATTTGAGTCCCGATCGAGATGAGTTTCACCTCTGCGAATACGAGTATAAATCAACCTGATCGTTCAATCGACAGAAGTGATGAAACTGGCACAGACCCTGAGAGATTTTCTTGTGGGCGAGATTATTGTGAACGCTAAACGTTGAAAGCCGCGTTTATGCTGAGCTGGCGACAATTTGTTGTTTGGACGGACTGCTTGAACTCCCCTGAGGGAATGGGCCTTACTATCAACAGCAGGGACTATATTGTTATTGAGACTATCTGATCGCTTCATTTCCTGGAATTAGCTGATGGGTTTCAGGGTGAAGGCAACCATTTCAGTCTTAATTGCTGTTATCAACTTCTTCTGATCTAACAAGAGCATCTATTCTCTCATGACTGATATCAAGAAGAGGGAACTCCAGCAAAGGGTGTAAAGAATGTGCTCAAAAGGAAGCCCTGACAGCAGAAGGAGAAGCTGCAAATGAAAGGAGGGGAGAGTTTTGCAGAGCTATTACCATCTTCATGACTCACTATCACTAGTCTTTCCTGAGTTATCATCCCGGCTTTCCGCATAGAGCCGTCCCTTGAAGAGGCTATAATCCAAAGAGGTTTATGACTTACGAAAATCTGTTAGTGACGTCTGTAAGTATTGCGCCAGCTTACTTTATCTCCTTCCTACATCTGGCAAACGAACCTCTTTCTCATTGCACAGCCAAAGAGACTGCCTCTTAAGAACGAACTAGATTTAGCTGAGGCAGGACCACTACCCAAGCTGTCATTTTTGGTAATTTTGGAATAGCCCAAGAACATCAAGCTCGGAACCCATTCTGGTCATTTCGTTAGATGGCACTGTAAACCATTCATTACCGGTGTTCTACTGCTGTGTAACTCTCTACTTCGCCTGTGTTCTGTTGACTTCTCTCATTTTACTATTCTCGTACGCTAGTGCCACTGAGCCATAAAAGGCGCTCCTTTCCCTTTTACGTGCACTCGAATTTTCTTCTCAGCGGTCAACTTGCCAGGTAACTTCAGATATTTGTCAATCTCTGTCTGAGAGTCCTAACGACCCCTTCATTATTTCTGTGACGCTTCAGCCATATTCCGTTCAGATCTAGAAAGAAGGCTGGATGCGGAAGTGTGCCGTACTCTCAGTTCGTCCGATCTCTTTCCACGTGTCCTATGCTGTTGCCATCTTACTTGCAGGCCACCATGCATCGCACCCTCTGCTTCGAGACTTTAGCCCAATCGGATACTTTTGACGATTTGGCAAGTTGCAGCTTCTTTTCTTTGAGTTAAATTCCTCAGGGTGCCCTTCTTTCTTTGTGACTCTCTTCTAATAACACCTTGCTTCGCTCTTACATTCCCTCGAACTCCCCTTAGCTCTTGGACTACACTTTTACCTTCGAGTCCTTCATCACCTACCCTTGGATGTCGTTTCCTCAATTACACTGCTGTACGCGCCAAGGTTGCAATTCTGGAGGTTTTTTGTCGATGTATTTACTGGAGTCAGCACAATCTCTCAGTCCATGCAAATCGACGAAAACTGAAGAAAGCAGGTACGACGTGATTGCGCAAGAATACGAGCACGAGGATAATGGAAGAATTGTAAACCTATCAGGTGAAGCCTGCAACTCTCTAATTTGGGAATTTCGTCTCTATCAGAGCGGTGCACATAGCGACCCAGGGTGAAGTACCACCTTGCGTCGCTAAGCGGTGATAAGGTGGTGCGGCAGAAACGAGGGAGACCTTGCCAGGCACACAGCTTTCTGACTCTTTTATACTTCCCAAAGCAATTGCAAACTTAGGGATAACGTCTCAGTGACCATGTTTTGTCAGCAGACTCTTCTGACTTTTTCATCACTTGTGTGATGCTGAACATCATACTTCTGCTAAATTATCTTATCCACTGGATGTCAGCATTACCAGAACCTTGCCTAACCGGCTCAAAGAGCTGATCCACACTCCAATTGCCTTCAATTTTACAAGTATGAAGAGCTTCCAGCTTTATTGAATGCATTGTTTTTCGAGGTCACCGATGTTCGGGCGTTTCCTACCATCTGGCGGGTGTTCAGATCAGTCATGTGTTGCCCTCACAAGAACACGGGGTGAGTTGAAGATCAGACATATGGTTGGGAACGACCCAGTCTTCCGAATACTGCCGCTTCCTAACGAAACAAGCACCTGATGTCAATGCACTTTACGATTTCGAGAATGTTCTTGACACCGTTGACCATTTCTTAGACGGAATGGCCTCTGTTGTAGATCGCTTTAGATGAGACAATGTTGCAGTATGAAAACATTTACGCAGCGTTTGTGAACTTTGAACTTAGCTTCTTTACGAATCAAACCTACATTTGCCCCATACCATCTTTGGCGTGTTTATGTTCTTGCACTATCGCTCCAAGCAAATGCCCAGCATGGCTATCAACTCTGAGAAAAAGACAGCTACTGCTACGGCTTTCTCATTAGTAGTATGAACTTGGCCTGAGGCTGCTACAAAACCTAGGTAGACGAAGCCAGATTCATAGGATGGAAAAGGCTCTTCCGACTTTTTCGGTGAAAAATGGGATGTGCATCGCAATTTCCGCTTGGTACATTCGTACCGAATGTTGCTGTCGGTGGCGTGAAAAACTTGCGTTGAAGCGGAAAGGAAAAACAAAAACTCTCTGTTCCACCTATAGGGAAGGAAGACTAGAGATTTGAAGGCCAAGGGTATCAGACATTCACCTGTCCCGTAGGTCTCACTTAGGACCAATGGATGACCACTGGATCTGCCCATTAGTCCATATACTTGAGAAAAAAAAATTCAACAACGCTAATTGTATTGCCAGAGCCTCCACCAATTTTTTCCCTATCGAAGCATTCCCATCAGAGTTTAATGGTAGAAAAATTGAAGAATTCTTAGGCTTTACAAGGGGTAGATCAAATATCAAGTTCCCTGAGCAGTAAAAGGAACAATAAAACAAGTAAAGTTGGAACTAGAGGTTCTCGACCTTGACAACAGGTCCGAGTGTTTGCAAGAGCCTCCAAAGAAGTTCAGAGCTTGATTTTCCTTGTCGGTGCTTGAACGCGGGTACCTCGCAGGTGGGGAAACAGACAGCAGTGTGGGAAAAAGCTTAAAAGTAGAGGATGCCGCTCCGGAAATGATGACAAATGCCACCAAATGCCAAAAACTAACTTTATTCATAGCTCAAGATTAACTAGCAAGACGAATGTTTCATTAAGCCTTTGCAGTAACCTTTGCATTAAAAAATCAGGACATGATGCCAGATGTCGCCCAAGGCCTTCGCGCAATACCTATGCACATGTGGCATTGGTCATGGGAAAATTACACCAAGGGTGTCAGTGGGTATGAATGAACCTGNCAAGACGAATGTTTCATTAAGCCTTTGCAGTAACCTTTGCATTGAAAATCAGGACATGAAGCCAGATGTCGCCTAAGGCCCTTGCGCAATACCTATGCACATGTGGCAGTGGTCATGGGAAAATTACACCAAGGGTGTCAGTGGGTATGAATGAACCTGTTTTTATGAAAAACCAACCTAAAGGTCTATCCGTTCGGGAGTCTGGAACTTCCTCCTCGCGATCAACTTGTTGTGGTTTAGGGCTGCACCTTTGGGATACCACCGGACTTGCGCGACACACCATATTACACATAACGACTCGCTTGGTGTATCATCTCTAAAGTGACGAATTCCGCTATCGCTGCTCCCACGTTGTTCTGATGTAATTTTGAGTATCCCAGAAACCCGTGCCCTTACTCTGCTCTTTGTTCGAGGCTCCTACAGTTTACTTGAGTTGGCTGTTTCTTCAGTGAAAACAGCTGAATGAGCTTATCGTCAGAAATAAAATCATCTTTAGAGAATTGACAAAAAGCCAGTCTTTTTTTTTGTTAATCAAGCTCTTTTTGGTCCTTATCATCTGCCCGATAACAGAGATGACGTTCAGTGTCTGCTTTCTTTGAATCGTTCGCAAAGCTCATTCATGTGCAGTTTGTTTCATGGTCGTTCATCGTGGTCGTTCATTTTCTTCATTTCATTTAATGTCCTTTTAATTTCCACTTTTTCTGTCTAATTGGCATGGTCGCCAGAAATTGCCCTGTTTCTTGTTCTCTCCAGCTTCTTATCCCTTTTTGAACATTTTAACTTTGATGTCGCTTCCTCAAAAGCATATACCAATCCGCCTTTCTGGTTTTTGCTTTCGACCGTTTTCCTTTACTGAATAAAAAAAAAGATTGTAAGTAAAAAATTTCAAATGAAGATCATGAGAAAATTCCTAAAAGTTCCATGGCGCAAAGGGCCTCCAGCGCCAGCCCTGGTTCACTCTGTGCCCACAGTGCCTCTTAACCAGGTGCCTCGGCGTGGTACTGTAATGGAGTTTATTGCTTAAATAACCCTATTTTGTCACTACTTTATTTATGGCGAGGTCGGGCCAGTGGAACCGGAAGGAGACCGAACCTCTCACAAGCGAAACGCCGCGTTTGGGTTGCTCATAACGGAATAGGAGAAATTTCCCCAATTTAGCAGTGGTAAAAGTTCCGTATCCATTATTTCAAATTGCATGTACCATGCATTCGCGTTTGGAAGGCTTTTGAACGCTCAGGATTAGTTTTTTGCAGGAGCGCAAGTTTGTGGTTACTCACGTCGCTCGTGCTTATTTCTTTAGCTTTGAAAAAAACCCTCAACAAATTCCAACGCATCACACCAAAGAAGGAAAGTAACATTTCTCTTTAAAAGATGTCTGTTCTCCATTATCTCTATACCTTGAATGAACTTATGTAGAGAACATGCCAGCCGGACAGAAGAAAAACGATCTCATGTAAAGGAGTGAAGCGAATAGAGAAATATATGCTCTAATTCATAGAACGAAGACTGAGCGATATGCGAGGGGCCTACTGTCTCGGATGTATCGTAAACCTTCCAGGATTGATGACATCTTGGGCAAAGGGGTTGCCTCGTGCGGGACGCCGACAAGGATCGAAGGAGTGTTCTTGCTATGAACAAGTAACCATATTCGGTTACCCTATTTGAAACATTTTTCAGTCGAAGCTATGCAAACCCTCCAAAATGTCGCTGTCCATCTCTACTATCTTGGCCGAGGCTCCAAATCATATCAGGCATCACTGCACTAAGCTAAAATTCACCTTCCACTCTGACACTGAGTGCACACTCTGCCAGCAACAAAGGTGGCCATGACTGCCTCAGAAATATTAATCTCCGTTTAGGGTGCAGGGCCCTGCTTTATAGCTTTAGCTGAATATATCAGTTGGTAGGAAAGTGCCCATATTCTTTCCTATCTTTTATAAAAAAAAATTTTATTTGTATCCTGAATTAATTCCATAGCAGTGGGAAATAAAGGGGCAGGCGTTTTGTGCTCCTTCAACAATAAAAATTCTAAAAAGCTTCTCGAAGACTTTTGAAATTGGACCGATGTCTTTCATAATAGTTTCAACGTGCATATGTGAAAAAGCGGACTTCCACCAGATTAAAAAATACAATATGCACCGGAAAGGCTGTTGAAACTATCCCGCTTTCCGTTCCGAAGCCTCCCGGCTTGCCTCCAAAGCAAAGTTTCGTTGATTGGGAGCGTATACACCATTCAAGTCAGCTTTTCAAGCTGCACGAGTTCATTCCTTGAAATTCTGAAAAATGGCCCCCGAATGATTGAACGTCGTCTTTTGCTTTCAAGTTTAGATAAAAATAAAGGCTTCTGGCGTTAGTCAACCCTGTCTCGACATCCGTTCAGAATCGAAGTGGCGTAATGAATGCGTATGTGGCCCACACGGTGCGGTGGCCAGCCCACGTACAAGTCAGTGTTTTAATCCTCCCACACGAGTTTGGCACCAATTATCCTACCACGGAGGGAGGCTGGAAGGCTTGTTAGGCCGATATCGATATGGAATTCGAACTCGTGAACATGCGTCTGAAATAGTGCGCTCACGCCCACTACACCACCTATACTAGGTGGTAAGGGATTCCGCTCAAATTTGATCAGGCATGAAGTCGACAGATGGTCGCAGACCAAAAGTGGTGATGTGCAGAAGTAATATGGGGGACATAAACACAAGTAAGCGTTTTCTCTGTTGTGTTGACTGAATATTAGAACATAACTATCTGTGATGCTTGACTCCTTTTTCAAACCCTTGTCAAAACGAATTATACGGCTATATGTGTAGTCAGTTTCCCTAAAAAGCAGGTTATCGATTTCGAAACATGTTTTCATGAAAACCTGGCACGGTTCCCATCTATTTACTTCGAGTTCTGTGCTAAAGTGTATGGGAATGCCGAAAACCAATGCAAGCGGCGCGCCATCATTTCATGGTACGAGGGTCGAGTCTCGTAGAAGCATTGGACCGGGCCAGTCAGCTTCCCATCCCTCCGAGTTATGCAGGTGAATCGGAACCAGACTCCTTTAGGAGTATTCTGAGATATAGTTGCTTTTTTACAGAGGATGACTGGCTAGTTATCGTTGTGCGATGCGAAGAGCTGATCGACTAGTTCAGTTCCTTTACTCGAGACATTAGTGATATTGAAGACACAGCTAAGGATAAAATAAGCTCTAAGTTTTCCCCTAGGATTGAACATGCGACACCCATAGATAGCTTAGGGGGTGCTGTCGGGTCAAAAAACGGCCTGGATAAGGCGTAAAAAAGACAAAGAATCGGCTTAGCCGATGTACATCGAATGCAGAGGACCTCCACGGTGTTTTAAAGGTTATAGAGGCTGTACCATTCGCATCGGGATCACACCTTGCGCGCAGGCAGCTTACTGCAGCCAGCTGTACGCAATGGCGCGCACATTCAAACAGCTCGTCCAGATACCCCTTGCATGCAACTTGTGTCGTCACGTTCTCGTCCACCCCTTGATTTTACTGCTTTCTTTAAACCATATATTTCTCTAAATATGCCGATTTTCGCGTATTGTTCGCCACTTTGCGTTATTCTGGACTATCGCTCCATCTTTCGTCTAATACCGAAATTATCGTGAATTGTGCCTTCGAGCATTTTCTAGGACGGAGGTAGTCCGCATCCTACTCGCTCACTCCAGCCACCATCTTTCAGGGTTCGTTGATTTGTACCAAATAAGTCTGAGAGGATAGAAGCATAGACTTGAAAATTGGCTAATCATCGCACGTCATTGTATAGGCCACATACGCATTCAATGCGCTGGTACGATTTTGAATGGAAGTGGAATGCGAGGGCGCATCACAAGCTTGATCAACGGCAAAGTCTTCATCCTTCGTCTGTCTGCTGCATCATTATCTTTCCCCTGTTGTTTCTTTCGGTTTTTATAAAAAAAAAATCGAAAAATTGAGCAATGTCCCAGCATGCAGCAATGAAGTAGATTGCAGAAGGGTCAGAGGCATGATATCGAGGTTCCCTCATGAAAAAGTTCCTTTCGCATTTTCCACTACTTTTCACCGAATGTGTGCTTGCCGCTTGGAAAATGGCCCTATTGTCATGATGACTTCCCGTAGCCCTCATTCGACTTAACTAACACCGGAAATACTTTTTCAGAAAAAGTTTTAACCTTATATCTGAAAACTTGGCATGAGATTATAACATCCTCGATTGCTCGCTGCATTTCGTGTGGAACAGAGTTGGAAGACTCATCTGATCAGTGTTCCTAGCTGGAAAAGAACCAGCCTGAGCTTCGAGATGAAAATTGTACTTATGCTACTGAAAAACGACTTTATCCAAAAAGTAACAATGGAGTAAACTTATGACCATGTATGCTACTTTGATACAAACCAGCAAAGGTCTGGAGCAGAGGAGTTCTTTGAAAGCACAGTTCACGATTATTTCGGGATACCTTTTGGGAGTTTCAGACCAATAATGGAAGTGTTAGTTCAGATTAGCGCAAGAGTGGAGTATAGAGAGAAATTTAAGGCTCCAAAAAATAGTACGTTGAGGGGTTGGGCGAAAATATGAAGACAAAGGTGGCTAGGGAGGAGTAGTTGGACGAGCTGTCCAAATGTGCCCGCCGTTGCGTGCAGCTGGCTACTACAGAAAGCTGCCTGCGTGCAACGTCCTCTACAGCTTCCACCACCCCGTGAGAACTCGTCCGTCCATCAGTGTGTATGTCGGCTAAGCCAGCCTGGTACTTATAATACTCTATTTAAGCCGTTTTTCGTGCCTGACCGTGCTCTTCGGGCTATTCTTGTGCATCGCAGGTTCGAGTCGTTCTACCCATTGAACTACAAAGGGCGACCGCCTACAATGACTTTTCTATGAAGTGAACTCTGCTTGAAATCGAGAACTTTTTCTCCCGGAATCTATTATCGGCACTGGTTCTGCAGTAGCTACCGTAACCTACCTTCCACTGGACCTTTAAGCCTTTCCCTTCGTAGAACGCGATTTGGTACGGCGAGCGCGAATTTCGGGGAAATGTACTCACATCCCTTGACTGATTGACCCGCTCGCACGAGCAACCTATCACTGGGACGATACCCCACAGTGAAATCGTACTCAAAATCGTTTCGCAGATTTTGATGAAGGGTTGAGCTGAGTATCCAAAAAATATGCTGATACGTCTCATAATGAATGGCCATTGCGACTCTTTGATTGAATTGTTCGTTTTGCTTTCCCGCAAAGTGCCCTCGATTAAGATCAGCGTTTCTGAATGTCCATTTGATTCCAGAGTTACTCACGGAAATCAGTTGGTTCGGAACCAAGTAAGTGCTATCGCTGGAAAATCCAATTGCTAGCATTGGCGGTCTATTCAAATGACGGAAACGTTTTGAAGGGCAGAAAATCAAAAGCGATGGAGCTGATCTAGGCACGAGTGGAGCTCTCCGTCAGCACCCTGTTTACCATGCCGACCTCAGTAGAGAATCGGTCATGGACCATGCACATTCTAAAAATTCAGAAGGAATGGAGAAGCGAAATCCCTGTAGAGCAGATCTCCTTCGAACTAGCCATTACAATTATTGCATTCAATCCACATTCATGTTATGCGTGCATTCTAAGGAGCTGTTCTTTTATCGAATCTCAGAATAATGTTTTGTGAAATGAAAGTTTGAAATCAGTAGAATACAATTCTATTTTCAGTTGTACTCGATAACGACATTTCGGATACTTGTTTTCTTGGACGATTCGCTGAAACTCTTGATTGTACATGTCGCTTGTGTCGGGGCTTCTAAAAAGTACCTTGTTCTGATGATCAGATTTGAGGCTGATACGGAATATCTCTCCATCGCACACCCCGTATCCGAACGTCTTTAGCCTCTAGTAGACTTTTGAATTGTTTTTCTATCGGAAAAATTTTAGCTTCCTCTCGGAATGTGACTTAGCAGCTTGTTGTGAAAACAGGGAAGCCGGACCACAAGTCGTAATTGTGGTAATTAGACGCGATGCGAGAAATAGGAGGCTTTTCTCTACTCATCAAACTCGAAATTTCGGCTGTAGCCTAGGGAGGGGCTGTCTTACTCTTCGGGGTTCTACCGCTATCATCATTTGAACCTTACTCTCGAGCTTCTTCATTGTGTTAGGTACATCCCCTTTGAATAGTTTGGTTCCTTCCAAACTGCTGGGAGCCTTGCTTGAAGAGTTCCGAGCCTTTTCGTGAGTTCCGAGCCTTTTCGTGATGATTTCAATTTCTTTCGTGGAATTTCGGTTCCTTCATTTTCCAAGATTCACTCTTCTTCTTTTCCGACCACAAGTTCGAAGAGTTTTTGGAGTTTCCGTTTTGCCAATTTGACATGCAGCAGCGTGATTTCTGCAGCCGCCCACATTTCGGATGGAAATGGGCAACAGAATTTGCAAAATCACCAGAAAAAACCAATTCAAATGCGGTGTGTGCGGGTGTGCGATGGGCTTTCGTTGTCATATACATTGAATAGACTCTGATAATCAGTGGAGTGCTGCATGGTGGCACAGAAGAGCTCATTATTCAAATTCTCATGACTGGAAGGGTAAAAAGATTACTTTTTTGTGAAGTCAAGCCTGTCCGAAAAGTGCAGCCCCGCAGTCTCTAGGCCGGCATTTACATTCAGAATCGTAGCGTCGGTTCAAATTCGCTTCTGGCCTTTACAAAAACTTGTGGTGGCTGACTGTTTTACAAGTGAGAGCTCTTATCCTCCCAGAAGACACTGGTACCAGTTGATCGCCCCAGTGAGGTCGAAGGCTTGGTTGGCATGAACGGACAACTATCCGGGGTTTGAACCTGTGACCATACGTGTGTGATAGTGTGCCGCTTGCCACCACACCACTTTCACCCTTCTATTTTATTACTACTGGTTATTCTACAAAGCAGACCAGGGCATTATGGATGAGCAATGCCATTTGGAAGCTCAAGAGGAATCGCTAGAAACCTTTGGTGGACAACCCTTGACGAAGTCCTCAGCTACGATATTTATTTGAATCGAATTTTTTCTCTCTGTGTATTACTTGGGCAGAGGTGGTGTAGTGGCAAGTGGCGCACCTCACACACGCATGGTCGATCCAGGATCAATATCTGCCCATTCCAACCAAGCCTTCCATAACTCCGGGGTTGGTCAATTGATTCCAGACTCGTCTGCGAGGATAAAAGCATTGTCTCGTACATCGGCTGGTCACCGCAAGTCATTGTAAAGGCCACATACGCACTCATTACGCCACTACGATTCTGAATGGAAGTCGAGTGCGGGGGCACATCCCTCAAACGGGATTGGTTAACGCCCCAAGACTTCATCCTTTACTTTATGTATTACTTGCCATCTCTTTTCACCCGACGAAATGACTATCTCCACGGGATCCGCAGAACAGGATCGAAGGAGAAAGAATAGAGGGCATACATTCAAAAGCGTCATGATAGGATGCATTTGTCGTCTATCTGCTTATCTTTACATAATAATCGTCTATCTTTCGAATAAAGAAATGATTTTTTGAGTTTTGATTTTTTCTT
>UZAF01017751.1:13723-25690 GCA_900617895.1 Haemonchus placei
TTCTCTAATTATCTCTTTAACCTTCTTACTCTAATTTTCTCTATCTTTTTAAACTAATATAATCTAACACTAATATAATAGTAAATACGAAATATTAGAACTATTAGATATGCTTGTAAATCGGTCGTGATGTTTCTTCGGATTACTAACGGCGCTGATATAGTTCTCTCCAATTAAGGGAATGTTGCTTATCGAGAAAGCTGCCTTAGGGTGCGTGTTTCGATGGGAGAGGATTTTTTGTGCGTAAAATTATAGTCGCTGTAAATAAATGATTCGAAGGCAGACGAGAAGGTGTTATACTTCCTATAAATTCCTATGAATTTAAAGTTGGACCCAAACTTCTCGTCTTTCTGGATTAATTGTCATCACTTTACTATTACTATTAGGATGATGCTTAATTATTGCGGATTTTTTTGCGGCTTCTTTTCGCTCGATAAAAATGAACTTTTCAATTCGAGATTTTTGCAGGAATGATCTTCTCTAACAGAAATATGTCTAGAAAGTCACCTTCATATAAGCCAAGTTATGCTCTATTACTTCGAGAAATGTTGGAAGGCGGCCCACTCATGACGTGATCTCAACGAACTTCTCGGCGATGGAGCAGTCAGCCAAAGAAGAACAATTAATGGAATCTGCTTTTGCGGTCGCCCTATTCACCAATAGATACTCCTATGGATTATCACGTCAATCGCCAAAAATTGGTTAACGAACAGAACTTTCGACAAAGTGGATGGCTTGATGGCCAACGATAAGGCTCGCCTCCAATAATCGAAACTTTTTCGCCTGTGGAATTCGACCGCCTATTAAATGGGAAGCACTGCTTGACGTAGATGGTGGATAGTTCCGGAGCAATTATTTGAACATGTCTTTGCTAGATATTTCTATCGTTTCTTCAAGTAAAATTTGCTGAAGAAAATCCGCAATAATTATGCATCAACCTAATATTTATGACATAAGATTACTCATGTGTTGACCTGATTTAGGAGAAGAAGCTGCACAATCAACCATAGAAGTTGGCAACATACTCATGAAAACCGGTAAAAGTAATAATAACCATAATGGTTATTCCACGAAAGCAAGAAATAAGAAGAACATACTGTTATCATCCATGAACGGGAAATATGGGAAACAAGGAGAAAGAATCAAGTATCAAGGAACAAGGAACTCATCACAGCACATTGTGTCCTTTAACATTCTCACTGAGTCAAGACCTGAGAGCTTCATATACGCTTTGAACGTCTCTTTTTACTTTTGGGAAATAGAGCGGGTGAGCCGAACAGTGAAGATGCATGACCGGCATTTCGTTCTAGATTTTGATAGAAGAATTTTTTGCGATTTATAAGGGCTACTTCTCGTAATAGACGGCATAAAATTTTCGCTGTGGATTGCTCAAAGGTCAAATATTCTATTGCGACAACGAAATGAAGGATAACCGATGTTGGCGTTCAGTACACGGGCTGAGAGGATCCTATCGTAGTGAGATCCAATCACGTAATTATCAGCTTTCTCTGGAACTAATTTAAACTTTTTCAATCCTGTAACTGACATTCTCTTTGTGAGCTCTGAATATCTGTACACAACATTAAGCGCTTCGCCAGCAATCATCTTAAAATTCCTATCAAAGGAAGGATACGGGTGAATCATGTACCACAATCCACAGCTGTGCCCACTGCTTGAATGACCGCAAAGCAGCTATATCCACATAACTGGGAGCAGGCTAGTTTTTGCGGTAGCAGACTTCGTTTGAACAAATTAGTGGCGCCTGCATTTATTTGCACCTCATGTGCGTTATTCTTCTCTACTATGTTTGGTATAAGCGCTCGTATACTTTGGACATGGCATAAAGAAAAGGAATCATAGAAGTACCAGTGTTCCTATTTCCAGTTAATTTTGGATTCAAGCCCTTTGGTATATCTGGAGCACGATCAGGTTGCAAGTTAATAGTGGTAAATACTCATATTACACCCTGCTACACATATTGGAATTTCGAATGATTACATCAAGCCAGAAAGAAGTTACGACCAAAAAGTAAAACTAAAGAAGCATTCCGCCGAATACTTTCGAGCGCTACTATATATATATATATATATATATATATATATATATATATTTATACATTCACTTAGGAAATCCGCACTAGAACATTAGATGTAGACCCCTGGTGTGCGAGTGTGCGACCATTATAATTTCTTTTGACATGGATATATCCCATGCATTGGACCAGGGACAGAGCATCGACTGCACAATGCAATATAGTGCAATTATCTTCGGTGACCGATTCACATAGATCTTTAGTCGTCAACAAACGCCTCATTATTATTATAGGCTCACATGACAAGAATCGGCAGCTCATGGGTGTACACATCGCACCAGGGTAGGCAAAGGTATTTTCTCCGCGAGCCCGCTAAGCACACCTTCCTGAGTAGATAACACACGATAAGCGAACAATCTGAGAGAAAAGATCGTATCTAGGATATTGTGTGTAGGACGCCTCGAGCTTATCTAATAATTTCACATAGAAAACTCTATCAAAGGCTTAGAGATGTCGCGATAAATCACTTCTGCGTGAGCAACCTCATTTAAGGTCAAATTATTCATTGAACAATGCACAGCCAAAAATGTGAGCTTATTTTACTGGAAGCATTGTCGACAGGGAGAGATAATTGAATGGTTCAACGACGGTCTTAAATCCTTTTCACTAGTATCCTTCCGAGAAGGCCAGCGGAGATAGTTGTAGGCCAATGGTACGACGGCATCGTCAGTACTATCATGGACCAATAATAATATCTCGCGAGGCACCTCCGGTCTCAAAAAGCTCAGGTTGAAGGAAGGATCGCCGATAGTATAGGCAGCATCGTTGGTAAGTTGTAATAACTCAACTATTGCTCACAGGTTTGGAGCCCATCTACCAAGAAAAGTGTCTCAAAAATTGAAAGGGTTCAGCGTGTTTTCACACGTCTCCTATGGTATAGAAATGCTTGCTATCATAGTCGTAAACTTTTACCCAATTATGATGCACGACTCAGGTTGTTTGGGCTTCATTCTCTGCAATATAGACGTGCAATCTCTGACTTAGTTTTTTGTTTTCGTAATCTGCGTTGTGAGTTGAAGCTACGTGCCAGCAAGTACTGGATCTTTAGACCCACTGGTACGAGGCGAGGTAGGTTTAATCTTTACTGTTCAATTTCGGATGCCAGATACCGTGCGCTAGCCGTTAATAATATCTTTAACCGATGCGCTAGTTGGTTTAATCTGTTGCCTCTTGACGTTGTAGCGGCTGGTAATAGTACCACGTTCAAAAGAAGGTTGCAAAAGGTGAATCTTGGCCAAGTTTTCGGAATTGCCCAGTGATGATTTTCAGCTCCTCTTTTTCAGTCTCCTACCTCCTGATGGGTCATGTTGTTTACGTTGCTGAGCTGTACCGTGGTGTTCGTCAAGATCAGCATGCTAATGAGTTCAATGTTTCTCGTCCTCTAGGGTTCAATGTTATGGTCATCTGATTATTCAGGTCGTTTTGCATCGCAGATCCGCACTTACTCGCGTTAGCCACTAGTTTCTTCCTTTTCATTTGTAAATGTAGTTGCCTTTGCCTTGAGTGCTGCTCTGCCATAGCTATAGTACTCCGTGCTCACTCTGTTAATTTGCTCTACATAGCCACTATCCACCATGCACTTGCCTATTATGACGAGAGTCCAGGATGCAGGCCAACAAGTGGCTTGATCTTTATGACTTGTCGCTTGGGCCTAGGTCTTACGCCTGGGGTTCGTATTTAGATCAAAGAGGTACCTACTTGGCCCGCCCCGGAATAACCTCGGTTAGTTGCGTTGCCTAGGCTGACCTGCACTCATCTACTCATCTGCTCTTCTGCTCTCGTCTTATTTCATATAGTGTGATGACTCCATCTCAGCATCCCACACACTTCCTGATAACAAAATGTGGGTGCTCATGTGTGGCTTAGTGTTTAATTGTGAGCTGTCCGGGATCCACTATGCTTGGGGCATGAGTTGGCACTCCTAGCTCAAGGTCTTTTCTTGTTGAATGATTTCTCCATAGTTCGGGCATTGGCGTTGTAAGTGTGACTGCGAAGGCGTTTTATTGTCACCTCCATTTCCTCTCCCATGCTACTGCTTTTTAACTTTTTTTGTATCCACTTGCTGTTGAATGTTCTTCTTCTCAATCTGTATTAGTAATTTTTGTTCATTGGCGCACGCGTGTGCAATAAATAAATAAATAAATAAATAATACGATATAACAGGTAGTAGAGCATGATGACGTCCATCTGGAAAGCAGAATGTAAATCGCCTCATCTTTGAGCAGGCGGCAGGCGAGTTCGATTTTAATTCAATGTGCTTATCATGTCTAGCCTTAACTTTTCGCATTTTTTTGACCTCCGCTCTTCACCGATGCTTTTCAAGCCGTCTTCTGCGCACTTGTGAAGCTCATCTGCTGAGCTGACGGACTTTGCCGAGCAATTTAGCAGCAAAGTCTTGCTTAGATGGAAAATTTGCATCTGTCTCTTTGAACAAAAAATTCAAATGCTCGCTCCGAGCAAACGGCTCTCGGTTCATGCGAGCGTGGAATGGTCTTGGTTTTGAACACATGAAATTCCAGTATTCGATGTTTTTTGGCTGATTTCTTAGTGTCAATTAAGGGTAATGGCCAGCTTATTGAGCTACGACGGCTTATAAAAATTTCACGACGGCTCATGTAATTTTTAGGCTGTACTGCAATAAAGTTGCTGCGTCTCACAGGGGGGTTCGCAAGGAACACTGGCGTATTCTTGTTCTTCCAATGAGAAGAGTGTATTTGAAAGTTTGCTGTTGATTCCCACTTCTCCAGGAAGGCTTAGTTAGGAACTAACCTAATTTTCCGACCAGTTGAAAAAACTAGCCAAATTTCCTGTTTCTCTAGTAGAAATACAGAATACGATTTTCTTCAGAATTCTTCGTTCAGCAACGAAGAATATTCTGGATGATTGACTCCACCTAGTACGATTGAAATAGGCTCTCCTCTTACTTCCCGCTCACTTTTCGAGAGATACCAACAGTCAATGCACCAAAGCTGATGACTTTCTCTGGGATTCTTATGAGCCGAATGGATATTCATGCATTATCGTTGGTCACTATACATTTTGTAATGATTTACTGTACACGAGCAAAGGGTCATTACAGAATGCGTTGTAAGCAACCATTATATATAAATTTGCTATCCCATATGCAGATAAATGGAGTAGCTTAAATAGTCTGTCACGGATGACTGCGCCCCCATTAAGCAGTGGGATCAAAGGGGCTCCGGGTCATGGGCAAGAGCCTGGTTTTTTCTCGACCGCATACTTGAAACATCGACCATTATCAGATAAACCTTCGCATCGTCTCAAGTAGTACATATTAAAAGTATTACTTAAAGTTAATAGATCAGCAACCACGTATTTTCGTAAACCAATCATGCATTCAAATTGAAGGCAGTACTAGCATGACTCTTTCTTCTGCGTTTGTCGGCTAGTGCAACAAAGGAATTCATTCGCCTGCTGGCTAGATGTTCTTTTACTTAACGCATAATAGTCTTGAGCTTTCTCAAGAAAACACTCAGCTAGCAGGGATAGCTTGGTTGCACAGCTTGGCAAGCACAGAAGAGGATATTATGTTGGCCGTAAGTTCGAGGTTAAATGCACAATTTGGTCTAGGAGAATAGTACTGGTGCCAGAAAAGCTCCAGAGGCTTCTTGGATAAGGCTGTAAAATCGAAGCATGGATAACAAGGATGTGTGCGTCAACATAATTAGTTACATCTTGCCTCACATTCCACTTTGTGAGCTTCGATAGAGGGAATTCATGCGTTTCATACGTTTATCGTCCAACCTATCAATAGGTCGTTTCAAAGCGGGCAGTCCACTCGCTCTATCTTTTTCTCCGGACTTTAGCAACCGCTCAATATTAAAGTAATTGACGTTAGTGAGTTTCTGAGATCTCTATTATGTCTAAATTAAAGGTTATCATTACAGAGTCAAGTCAACAGAGAACAGTCAAGCTTCAAAACAATCACACACATTGAAAAATTTTTAGCAAGTTCCTCCATTAGAAATAACCGGTGCTCTGAAGGAACTTAACATTAGCTCGTTTAACTTTGAAGTTTGACCGCCGAAAAAAGCTCAAATGGAAGGAATAGTAGAACCTCATTCCGCATTTATAGTTGCTAAAACTGTAGCAAAGGAAAAGGAGAGAAGTTGTTAGACTTCCCAAAATGGTTCGAGTTGATGAGACTTTCAAATATTCAAATAGTATTCTAGAAAGGATACAATTCCCCATGAAATCTTTAGCCTGAAACCTCGAAGTAGGTATATTAATATGGTTCCGAATGCTGCTGTCAATTGCGGAGGGTGAAAATGTCAAATGAATTTTCCGAATTTGTTCGCCGTTGTTAGCAAGGTCTGTGAGGCAGTTTGGATAATTGCATCTTTGCAAGAAGAAAAGAGTCTGTCGGTCTGTTAGTCTCCTTGTCAGTAGCTGTAGCAGGTGGAGATGGATCGGTAGCATTGAAAATCAGCATTTTCAGTGACGGTCTACAGCTTCTTTCGCAGTAGTCTTAAACAACTATGTCGCGTAAAACAGGCGACAAGATATGAGCTAAAATTTTATTTAAATCCGATTACGACAGAATTATTTGCTTATCGAATAGTGTTCTCGCCCGCAGATGCTGGCTGACACCTCGCGAATGCCATTACCAACCTAAACTATCGCTTAAGGATTCAAATTAAGAGCACGCTATCATGATCACGAAAACCAGTATAAAGTAATAGGGTTGCAACACGATGGATTGAAAAGCAACTGAATCAAATAAGGATTAAGTACTGTTCATAAATATGAATTGAATTTTCACACTGGAGTCATTATAAAAATAAGAATTTTCATTCTGGAGGGATGGCGGCCCCCCTGCTAGAGTCCCCCTTGTCCGTCCGCCCGAGGTCGCAATTGAATTCTTTCTTCACGCGTTAAGTTGCGCACAGCAAGCCCCGGTACGTTAAGTCTAAGTCATCGCGTTCTGGATCAAGGACCAGGACTCGCTCGGGGAATTATTCGCCTACCAAAGGGGAGGCGTCCTGTCGTCCTGCCACATGCTCTCGTCATTACCATCAGTTGTCGGCTCGTATGGTCCGAAAACTCTCGCCTAAATTTCCTACTGGTCGACGGAGTTTCGCGTTGGAGCCTTCATCATTTTTCAATTAGCATTTATATAAATATCTATATATAACTGATAGTTTAAAGGCACGTCTGCATGTCTGCACGGCTAAGAGTAGGCCTCAGCTCCCTCTGATCCAGAATGGCTATAGCCACGATGGTGAAGACTCAGCACTGGCCCTGGCAAGGCAGTGTTGAGACTCCAGGGGGCAAGCTTGCTAAAACAGCAATAAAACAGCCTCAGTACCCCGCGCACTAGGCCCAGCCGTCTCCGGCGCCGGACGGTATGGCGACCGGTGAGAGGCGAAGAAATCGCGGATTGCGCAGGGCGTCTTGGATTTTGGACTATGACAGCACTCCCTCCACACGAGACAGAGACTGTTTCCTACTCCATACCTACAATGCGGGGACAGTCTCTTCCAAAGCCGCTTCCCATGGGCTCCTCGATGCGGCTACGCTCATTAAATATAGTGTGATTGCGCTGCAATAAACCAAATGCAATAGGACCGACGTACGATGAATGAACGATGGAACCCTCATCATCCGTGGTGAAAAGCTTCCATCGCGAAACGTCGGCGGCGTTGGTTTCGTCGTACACCCATCTGTCGTCCATCTCGTCGATTCTCACGAGATCCTGTCTCCTCGCTTCGCCATCCTACGCCTACGACATACGCACATGAAGACTATCTCCATCGTCAACTGCTACTCTCCACACTCTACAGCTGACGAAGAGGAGCTCGATGCGTTTTACGACCAACTTGAGGAAATCATCCACAACGAAAAGTCCTTCTACAAATTTGTTGTTGGAGATTTCAACGCTAGGCTTGGCGAAGCACAAGAAGAGGAGTTCAGGATTGGAAAGTTCGGAATGGGGGACAGGAACGAGAACGGAAACCGCCTAGCGGGACTCCTGTCCGCGGCTCGACTCTTCCATGGAAATTCTTTCTTCCAGAAGAAGGAACATCGCCGCTGGACATGGGAGTCTCCAAATGGTACAGCTCATGCTGAACTCGACCACATNTTTTACACCAAACTCTACCGATCCACTACACACGTGCGAAAACCTAAAATCCCCACTGGCGGAACAGCACCTCGGATCCTCCCTTCGGAGGTGAGAGTTGCGATTGCGAGCATGAAAAGGGGCACAACTCCAGGCCCCGACAAGATCTCAGCCGACCTACTTCGTGCAGGAGGCTACGAACTTCATGCGCTTCTCGCAGCACACATGACATCCTACCTCCAGAAGGAGAAGATTCCCGACCAGTAGAGGATTTCGCGGATGGTCATTCTTCGCAAGAAGGGAGACCGAGATGATCTTCGCCATTACCGCCCAATAGGCTTGTTAATGTGCTTTACAAACTATTTACTAAGACCATTCTGACGTGCATATCGCGAACGCTGGATGAAGCTCAACCTGTAGAGCAGGCCGGATTCCGGAAGGGATTCAGCTGCTTAGACCACATCCAAGCGGTCGCAATGGTCATCGAAGTGTGTCGAGAATTCCGAATGCCTCTTGTCCTTACCTTTGTCGACTATGAAAAAGCTTTTGACAGCGTCGAAACGAATGCGGTCCTGTCAGCACTGGTCGATCAAGGAGTGGACCCTCCCTATAAGAACACTAGCTGACTGCAGCAGTCGTTGTAGCGCGACGGTGAAGCTGTTCCAACGACCTCTCCCCATTCCCATAGGGAATTGTGTGAGACAAGGCGACACTATTTCGCCGAAGCTATTCACAGCCGCGCTGCAGTGGGTTATGAAGTTGCTCGACTGGGAGGAACACGGCATTTGTGTAAACGGACGTTTCCTCTCAAATCTTAATTGACTGGTAATCCTAATATAAAAATACCACCTAAAGGTACCTTACCTCGATTCTCTCTCTCCCAAATTCTGTGTAATGTTGCTGACGTAAATAGAATCAAAGCGGCCGGTCACAGCAATATGGTGGTAAGTGCGAAACGCCAACTAAATCGCTTAGACTGAGTAATTTTCATTTTACCTATTTATTGTTAAGGTGTAATGCTGTTAAGGTTTTTTTCCGAGACGGGCCACAAAAATTGAGGGAACGAAATGACTCTCCTGATGAAGAGGCTCCCAAATCGGCTGACGCATCAAAATAGGATACGGAATAGGACGTCCGTCATGTAAGCTCAAATCGATTGAAGATGACATGGAAAATTGCTGACTGGAGAGGAACCGAAGGAAGCATATAAGTGTCAAGCCAATGTCACTGATGCCGTGATCAATTACTTCTAGTCGCTCGTTCCACATAAGCTGCAAACTGTAATCAGTGAAAGTGTCGGTGTATCCAAAAACCAGCTGGACGGGTGGAAGAACTTCGACGCGAAAACACAGCTCAGGAGCAGGAAAACAAAGCAACGTGAGGAAAATTATGCTTGTGGACGAAAATCCGAATACCATCGATTGGAACCAATGTTATCATATGCAACAAAACTAATCAATGTACCTGTGAGTGAAAGTCTGATCATCACGGCACAAATAAAGGTGCCGAATTCAGTTCTAGTTCCTGAAATGTTCCGTGAAAGTGTGACAAGTCATATATCATCTATTAAAGGTGAGCTCTCGAATCCAGGCAATCACAAGGCACAAGGTGAACCATTTGTTCCGCTATTATCAGGCATTGTTGAAAACAGGCGAGCGATGAGCCGTTTTGCTTTACAGTTTGAATCTTATCTGTGCATGACAACTGAATTTTCAATCGATGAGTTTTCAATATATTATGTATAAACATACATATATATATATATACGAAATGCGCATGACGTAACGCGTGAATTACAATTCGATTATCGTGGAATATTCTGTTCTGTTATTCTGTTGTTATTCTATACTTGGGCAGAAAAGCACGGAAGTTATGTGCAGCATACGTATCGTCTATAAAAAAGGAATAAAAGTCAGATAAATATAACGTTCAAACTCGTCCAGTTTGCTGCAGGTAGCTGAGACTAGGAGATGTGGTGAACCTCTCAAAATTACCTCGCAGCGGGTCAGTAGCTTTTTGGGTGACTAGTGAACGAGAGAGAGTGGTTGAACAACGTCTTAACAAGTGATTCGTGTTGAAGGCGTGCTTCTGTGCGGGCGGGTCCATCCGCACTATTCGTTAGGCCATGAGAGAGCCTTGTCTGTGCACCGCCATAAAAATCGATTTCTAGTCGTAAAAATCAAATCATTCATGCGATTTCTTATTAATGCTTGATTATTACGCTTTTGGATTCCTCAAAATATATATCAACAGCAGAGCCAACAGACGTTTCAGCCGCCTTCGAAAATTAACTTCCCTGTAGTAAGCAATCTTACGTACGTTTGCAATTCCGTTCACTACCAAGAATTTCAGCATGGTAGCGATATTTTGGGCTTGAAAAGCTTCCATATCCCAAAACTGTGCTTCTTTCGAGACAGAGCATTGTCGTTTCTAAAACTACAATGTGGGATTAACTGTTTAAGCAATACTATAAAAATTTAGTTCGCACAAGTGCAAAACTGATAATGAAATCTGAAGGAAACAGTAAACTGAGAGTGTGCAAAGAAAATAACGAGCAAAAGAAGCTTTTATTTTAGTCGCGTAACTTCAAACTTCATCGGTTCAAGAGCACCATTCATCCATTCAAACGCCTTAGTTTTCCTATCTTGTTGTCCAACCAATTTACCTATCATTCGATAAGGAAGAATGTGCGATTCACGCACGACCTCACCAGATTTCTCCGCGCAAGGCCCATGCAAGACAATGCGCAGCAGTTACGTTGCGATTCCGGTGCGGTCGCTACCGGGCGCTCCCGTTGAAATGGACCGAACCAGATTTACACACATGGTTTTGTTATCGCAATAAATTCACTTCGGGATTGAGGATTTCCTTCATAGGACAACCATTTTCCCATGAAACATTCGGAAAAAGGCTAACTTCAAAATGTTCTAGTCCTGATAAACACAATCTTTCAGTGAACGTCATTTCATATTTGTCTTTATAAGTTTCTATTTTCCCTGTTATAATGGTGGGCGCGATGTTTGAAAGCGTCCCGTCCACGGTACCGCGCTGAAGCAGGCCCCGCACTTCGAGACGACCTCATTATTTCTACTTTTCTACTATTTCTACTATTTCTATTTCTACTTACTTATACTTATTATAAGGCTCGTCTTCACTCATGTGCGACCACCAGCAACAAACCATTCGCTTCTGTCTTTCGCGATCGATTCCACGGTAGAATCAGGATTCGACGAAGATGGCCATGTGAGGAGTCATTCAGCCGCTGTCGCAGCTGTTTCACGTGATCGACAAGCACATCCCCCCATCTCGCAGCAGGCCTACCCTTAGATCCTATTGGAGCCCACTCGACTGTTCTTCTTGTCCATCTGTCATCATCTCTTCTCATTATATGACCGGCCCACCGAAATATTGCGTTCTTCATGTATTCCACCGGATCGCGGAGTCGAGACATTCTGCGCATATCGGAGCTGCAGAGTCCGGCTCGATATTGCGTGAGTCGGTTGAACCTCAAAAGACATCGCTCGAGCGCTCTGTGACTTGTATTCAAAGCCTTTGACGTGGATGCACTGGTCACCCAAGTCTCCGACCCGTAACAGAGCGCAGGAAGAACTGTGGAGTCGAACAGATTAGCACGACGTACCGGGTCAGCCAGATGGTTGGTGACCTCTTTCAGAGGTCCGAACGCTGCCCACGCTGCTCTCTGCCGTCTTACCAGTTCTTCTCTCATGTCGTTGCCCATATTCATGGAACGCCCGGGATAAACGTATGACGATTTCTCCTTGAGGGGTGTACC
>UZAF01017752.1:0-10170 GCA_900617895.1 Haemonchus placei
GGAAGAAGTCGAATGTGTGGCGTATCCTGGTATTTCACACTCGTTCAGGTCGATTTCAGGGGAACAATTGCTATTTCACAGTATTTTCATCCGCATTCAATTTTCGTTTTTCGGCAGCTCTTCGCTTTCCAACGCTAGCGAATTTGGATGAAAAAGTCGAATCGGTGGCGTACTTACTTTTTTTGATACTTTGTTACTTTGATGGTCCATCGGCAAGACCCTCTTCTCAGCGGGGACCACAGCTCCTCCATACCGCCCGATCTTCCGCGACTTGCATCCAATGTAGACCTTTTGCTCTAAAATTTTTTAAAAACGAATCGGCCCACCGAGACGGCGGACGTCCTGATGGTCTTGTTTTATTCCTCAAAAGCCACTCTGTGATTCGGAGACTCCATCTCTCAGTTGTTCGACGATGTAGATGACCGGCCCAGCGGTGCTTCGAATGTGCCATGTTTGAAGCTGATTTTTCAAACGCGATCTCTCGTTAGGTCTGGACTTCACAAGGCATACTGCCACTGTTGACGTCGACTGATTTTCAGAGAACTTCTTTCCAACGCGTGATGAGAAGTTCTTATGGCTTTGGCGATTGTTTTGTTGTCAGGCAATGTTTCAGTCGCATAACACATCGCTGGCCGTACTGAGGCGTTGAATATCTATGACTTGAGGTCGGGATCGCTGACCTGGTCTGTCACTCACGGCTTGAACTAAGAGCTGCCCTTGCAGCCCGTCTTCTCCGGTTTAGTTCCGGAGTGATATCGTTCATCATGTTCAGCTCTCTTCTCAGATACACGTAGGATTCAACTCTTTGCAGAGCTTTTCCCTCTAATCTTACTGTTCCTGTATCGCACCACTGGTTAACACATTAATTGCGTCGGGGACATATTCATCTCCAAGCCTATCCGCCGGCTTACCGCGATTAGTTCGTTGACCATCTTTTCCATCCCAGCAGTGCTGCTAGATATCAAAACGATATCATCGGCAAAGCGGAGGTTATTGACGTTTTTGCCATTGACGGGATATCCCATTCTTCTCAGTCGAGGTTCAACATCGCATACTGTAACGCAGCCGTGAAAAGCTTTGGAGATATCGCATCTCCTCGTCGCACCCCCATTCCAACTGGAATCCAGCTTTCGCTCGAACAGCTGGATGGATGTTGATGTCTTTGAAAGGCACTGTTTGAGCAGATGGACGTAGGCGGAATCAACTCCAGCTTGCGCAAGAGCGTTTAAAACGGCGTTGATCTCCACAGAGTCGAATGCTTTCTCGTAATTCACTAAAAGAAGAGCCAGTGGAAGGCGATACTCTCGGCTTCTTTCATTGAGCTGAGTGATTGCTTGGATGTCGTCCATGCACTTTTCCTAAATCCGGTCTGCTCTATTGGCTGGTATTCGTCCAAAATGCGTTCCATGCGATTGAGCAGAATTTTCGTGAACTATTTGTATACCACTAAGCTGATGGGACGGTAGTTGGAGATGTCCTCCCGCTGACCTTTTTTGAAAAGGGGAATGGTCTTCAACTCTTTCCGCTGCTCCGGAATCCTTTTCAGTTTGAGGTAGTGGTTAAAATGTTCTGCAAGAAGGGTGTGAAGAGCGGTTCTTCTAGTACGGAGCAAATCCGCAGGGACATTGCCCAAACCTGGAGCTGTTTCTTTCTTCATGCTTCTTATCGCGTTTGCCACTTCCGATTTTAGGATAGCGGGAGGCTTTTCATTAGGCGGCATCAAGCATTCAGACCTAGACGTTTTTACGCTTCCATCTTTGTCCAAGATAGCCGACATCACAGCTTTCTGATCATTGAGATCTCATTTGCAGCGCTTGATGCTGAATCTCGCTTCAACTGCTTCGAGTAGTTTGGTTCTCCTATACTCCCAGAGTTTCCATGACAGCCATACGGCAGGCTTTGTTCACGATTACCTTTTCCAGGTGGTTGGCGTTAGGGTCCTGTTTGAGTGCTCTCCTTTTTTCCAATCTATCTGATAATAAGTAGCGAATATCTGAAAAACTGGCCATTCGAGCCACTGTTTCCAGCTAACTCAATGCTCTCCTTGAATATAGTGTCGTATATATTTTTTGAACACTTAAAACAAAGTTTCCGATTGAAATGAAGGGCTTACGATTCTACTATTATATCCGCAAGTAACACCCCAGGTACTGCGAGACTCAATTTTCATTTTTTCTGTAAATGAAGACGAAAGTTTCGGGAAAATTGAAAATTCAATATATGTCTGGATTCTTCAAAAGCAGAGCTCTCACATAATTTATTTTTAACTTGATTGGAGAACTTTTATGAAAGTTATAGTGAAGCGACGGGATGCGATGACGAAAAATCTGTTACACTTCAGGTGCTAAAGTTCTACGCAGGAGTTTCGACTATGAATCATCCTTATTTGTTTGGTACTATATGTCTTTGTGCTCATTCATAAACGTGCCTCAATGGTGGAATGTGTCTCTGTTCTGTTTTTGAGCACGACTCTTGAAGCTATCTGGATTGTCCTCGAGTCTCTTGAAGCTATCTGAATCATCCTCGAGTCTCAAATGACTTCCTATTTTTTAGTCCCCTTTGTTACCTTTCAAATGGCCAGCTTAGCAAGGCAGAGTCCGCAGGATATGACATGTTGGACTAATTTCATGGCAGATGTTGCCTTCTTCCGAGTCCCAGTGGAACATCCTTGCAACATAAGCGCAAGCGCAGTAGGCGCAACCGAACCTGTGAGATAGTCCTGTTGCTAAGACAGGCGCTGCCAGGATGCCTTTTTTAGAGGAAGTTTTGCTTTAGAAATGTCAACAAGTTTTTTTTCCTCAAGCGATATGACCCGTGCCACTACCCGTTTTTGGGTAACTTCCATGAGCCTCAAACTGAACATAAGCTCAGATCCGAAAGAGGGAGTCAAGTGAGGAAGGAATTTTGTTAATTTTAATTACTCTCGTAACATTTTTTTTTCCTTAAACCACATGAATTTTGAAAGGTCATACGCAAATGATACTCCACAGTCATGTGGTGAATGATGCTCCAAAGACGGGAGCCTAGATATACCTGCTCTTTTTAGAATCCAAGAGGAACAGAGGGTAGGAGAAGTTGACGTTAGTGTAAGGTGAAAGCGCTTCCTGAGTGGTGATGCGCTAATTCTAGCTGAATTTCGCATATTCAGGACAGCGCTTGCTCAGTGGTGATGCGAAATCTTAGTAACCTCCGCTGACATTATACAGTCTCAGCAATTACTACCTTCATTTAGGAGATCTTTAGCGCCGTTGATTGCCCATTGGATGATTGCTCATCGCTCTGACACAACAGTATCTGCTTCAGTATCATATACTGTTTGTAAAATATTTCCAACAGAACTTATGCGGTCCTCTGACGTGGTGCCGTTCTCTGCCCCGCGCTACCTCGACATTCAGCTTTTAATCGCTTCTCATTAAAAACTTTCTGCTCGCAATCATCCGGAACTCTGTTTCACTGATTTAGAAGAATCCATCACGCCACTTCAATAATGCATTCAATATGGTTTTCACTACTGGAGATGTTCATGCTCGCGGCTATTTTGCGACGTAATATTGCGGCGGTACATGACCTGCGGCAATTCCTCCAATATTTAAGGGTCGACTTAATTTTGCTTATAACACCAATGACATCGTCCACTACGATAAAGCTCTGCATTGTAGCGGTGGTCATCGCCTCACTTCGGGCACAAGATAATTTCGCGTAAGTCATTCATTCTGCAGCTATTGGCAAATAATTGCCTCTCTGATTCGAATTTCATCAAATTAACACATCTTCGTGCCAATCGCACTTGTCAGTAATCATGAAACAGTGCTTAACCTCGAATGTTGCAGGTAGTCGGCTTCTGGAACTCAGGGTCATTAGTTTTTGATCTACCAATTGATTTTTTGTAACCTTGTGATCGCAAATAGGTAATGGTTCGAGCTGAACAACTCGTAATATTCTTTCTTTACTGAAGGCCACGGTAATATTCATACCCGGATAATGATCAGAGCCAACTTTGTGAGCAATGTGCTGCAACTTCTTGATAGCTCGCCGATCCACCACCTTAGTGAAATTTGGAAATTCAGCCTTGAGAAACGCGCAATGCGCAACGCTCTAGTGCGCTTCGGCCGGGCCGGAGGAAGTATGCGGAATGCGTTAGTCAGGTAAACAAGAACTTCGTTTACTCACCACGCACGGCCGTCTTGACTCTACTCAGATTTGGCAAAAGATATCTGGCGACTGATGACGATTATGCTACAGCGGCAGCACAAGACAAGCGCAATGGTGCACCGCAACCTTTCGGTAAGTTGTTTTTCAAGCTTACCATTTAATATTATACGACTTTTATTATTATACGACTCTTATGAAAATAGCAGAGACTCATGCCCATAACGTTTTAGTTCTTGTGAAATTACACGCTGAGAGGCTCCGCGTATTGCCTTAATCTCTTGGAGGCGCTG
Source organism: Haemonchus placei (assembly GCA_900617895.1). Classification (NCBI taxonomy): domain Eukaryota; kingdom Metazoa; phylum Nematoda; class Chromadorea; order Rhabditida; family Trichostrongylidae; genus Haemonchus; species Haemonchus placei. Next base: position 4,443 of record UZAF01017752.1, read on the forward strand.
ATATTATTGGATGTTAGCTGATAAAACCAAAAAACCAATTAAATTATTCAAAGAGCCCATTACGAGCGATAATTATTAGCGCAATCACTCACCCCGCCTCTTGCTTGTGGAATGCTTGGCTCGTAACATTCCATGGCGGGCAAATCATGACCCGAATCTCACTCAGTTCATTCCAGTTCGATTTGGACGTTCCGGACATCTAGATCATATCCACGACATTTTATCAACTCTACAAAAGCTGCAACTGGCTAACTATCATTGAAACTGTTTCTGCACTTGTATACTACAGTAATCACCTTTGTAGTTTACAATATGTGTATCTCATGTTTGTTCAAAATCATCATTTGAATCCCACGCGCCCCTATCCATCACCAACTATATAATCATCGACTGCACATAATCAACATGTTTTTGTGGCAGCACTCTGTCGACAACGACATAAACTAACACCTGAACATCATTGTCGAACTAATGGGCTATTTGAACTTTTACTGTTTCATGCCATGACAGATAAAGGTGTTTAAAGACAAACAATCTTTGAAAGTTGGAAAACGTGAGAGACGGAACATGATTCATACGGTGGTCTGCAGTGATCGGTGTTTCCGCCAGACACTCTTTTTCAAAATACGTGCAAAGGAAAGCACCACTAACCGAGTGAGAACGAATTATACACTGTGTTAAATAATGACACGGCCGCCTATGAATCCCACTGAAGCTCCCGTTCCAGGGCACGAAAAGACTTGATGTGAAAAGTGTGTTCTTTTCGGAACGTAGTTTGCAGACCAACAGCAAGTCCCACTCGGAAAACGTGAACATTTTCTCCATCCTTTTTTTAAAAGAGGGTCGCCTATGTTTCAAAATGATACAGCCTCCTCATATTTATCCATCGAATTCCATTTTTACCTTACACGAGTGCTTTATTTATAATATTTTTTTCGATCTCAGGTAATGGGTAGAGGAAACTTGTTATCAAATTTCGGAAGTGGTCAAATTCTTGAAATAAAAAAAGAACATGGACTGTCAAATCGTAGAATCGCTCGAGAGTCGATGCCACGCAGTTGTCGACATTCTCGTCCGGTATCTTGCAAAGTGTGGGATCGAACGAAGTACGAAACGTCCTTCGTTATTTTCGGAACGAGACAGAAGACGGATATTCGAAAAAAAGGAAAGCGACGGATTTCGAGAGAAGAGTCGAATACGAGTGAGTAATATACGAAAATCAAGTCCCCTCTAAAGCTCAATATCTCGAGTCAGGTCGCCTTGGCTAGGAGTTGTAGGCAAACCGAATGGAGTAAGGTGCCTTCCATGCCTCGTCGTTTTGTGTTGGGTCAGATAGCGACCGGTCCTACTGACACGATCTGAGAAAGGTTACGCTTCAGCATTTTAAGGTAGGAGGAGGCATGGTGAAGGCGGCAATCTCTCCTCGTGAACGTCTCCATTTATGTTTTCTTTAACTCTTTCAATTATCGAGTCGTAATGCTCCGTAATTTCCTTTATTTTTGGCGTCAGAATGGACAGCATACCCTTGTATTTATGGAGGGTAATGCCCGGGTTCAAATAAGCCGAAGAACCCAGGTCAGGTTTAGTCTTCACAAAATCAACCTTCTGCCCTGGCCAGCTAACAGCCCTGACTTGAATCCGATGAAAAACGTATGGGGATTCATGGTAAGGAAGATATATGAAGGAAACAAGCAATTTGGAGGCATCAAAAGCTGAAGAAAGCAATCGTCGACGCTTGGCACCAGGTTGATCAGGCACTGATTGATAGCCCTTACTTCAGCTTGTACCATCGTATTTTTAAGGTAATTCAAAGGAATAGAGGCCCAACTAATTGTTAATTACGCAGCTTCTTCACTTTGTTATCACTTATCTGGCGAATGACATGAGGTGGGTCAATAGCTGTGTAATTTTGAAGCATAGGAAATGTGACCGTTCTGACCAAATAAAAGGAAAAATTTTCTTGTTCTTATCATGAGATTTGCGGTTGGTCTACAAGTTACGTCTCGAATGGGGAATACAGAGAATCCATTTGGAAAGCCCTGAAATGTGAGTATTATTAGACGCAGTGTAGTACCAGAGTAGTCACATCCAGAAGGGAATTATCCTTACTTATTCCTTTTTATTTTTCGATAAATCTTGAGATCTTGAGCATCAAACTAGCTTTCAAAAATTGTCTGAATCCAATTTCCACACATGTAGTGTCTCTGAAACGTGACTACAACATGCCTATTTCAAAAGCTCTTCTTCGTATATTATCCTACTATTTGCACGAGTTTTAAGGGGTATGAGGTTGTGTCACAGTTAAGTTAAAACACTTCCAATCCAACGAACCGAAACCCGGCAATTCTACTCGAATCGGAAATTCTATGTACTGGTCGAAGGTTCTTTGAAATAATCGTGGATGAAAAGAAAGAGACACAATTGCAGTACAGTTTCGAGTACACAAAAACGACAGGTTAGAACAAAACTGCTTTTGTTAACAAAAAAAAAACTCGTATAAAGGACTGTGTTGTAGAAAAAACCAAGAGTCCTTTAACGGAAGAGTAGGTTATGGCCTGCTACCTTATAACGTTCTGCATGCAAGGGAAGCTATTGCAGGAGAAACTTATAGGGTCTCAGTGGACTTTGCTTCACTCAATGAAAACTAGAAATGCCCTTCCCTCATATTATCATGATTTTTTGATAGAGCATCTTATTTGTGGCCACATAGCTGGTACAAAGTGAAGGTCGAACATTTATAAAGAGCAATTTCGCCTGCAGTCTGAAGTGTTCTACGAATCCTGACCAAATAGTTTGGTTCGAAAATCACCCGAAAGTATTGCAGCAAACGTTTATTATGTATGTAACGTGAAATACAGTACTCATATTCTCATGCACAAAAGGAAACTTTATCCTCATGCCTGAAGGCTTAGTTCACGATAATTTGAGGTGCGGGAAAGCCCCGCTTTTCTGCCCCTCGATCGATGTCACGTCAGACGAGTGTCGAGACAGTACAGATTGCAACTATTAGTTCTAGGAAACACACACAATCTGCTGATCGCCAAGTGACGAGGCGGAGTTTCTCTCCCACTCTTTTTCCTTCTGTTTTTCTTTTTGCTGCCGCAATCCCTTATTCAATTTCCTACTCCTAGAGGCTGAAAAAGGTGAGCTACTTTTGCCGTTACTAGGGTTTCTTTTGTTTACTTATGCTTATGAGTGAATGAATTTTTGCTTACCGTAGTCTGTTATTCGGACCAGGACCCACACGCACGCAGTGAACACATTGTGTAACTCGTCCAAACGCCCCACTCTTCTCCATTTTTCTGGTCTCATTCTCGTCCAGCGCCCTTTTTGACGGTTTTTCGAAGCCTTTTTCAGCTTTGGAAACACCGATTCACGCAGTTTCTTCACCTCAGTCGCACTAGTTTCGATCTTGTCTTCCATTGTTCATCATAATCTGGATTACCAAAAATAATCGTGAACATTGCTGCCTTTGAAGAAACGACTGTTCTTGGGGGAGGTGTAGCTGCCAGGGTATTGCATTCAACTGATCAATCGCGGGAATGTCGGCATTCTATACGACATAAGTTGTGTTTCTGATACTCACATTACATTCTTTGGATGAGAGCGTGCGTTGAGCAACTGGAGCTACGTTGAGGTCTCTTATTCCTCCATTACTTCATTCTTCGTTATGCACCATACGGTAGACTTGGGCTCATACTCGTGCGCAAAAAATTCGGTTTCTGAAAGCTAAAGTAGATCATATAATCACAACCTCAGTCTAGAAATACGTAAGGAATGCAGCGAGAATAACACCTAACGTTACTCGTTTGGCTCTCGCAGAAGAGAGAATGTTCACAAGATTAGCAATACGTCATCGTTTTGCATCGAGCTGATTTTACCACGACCAGCTTAAAGTCGAAAATCCTGCTATAGCTCGCAATCAGAATCAAGTCATGTAGAGTACATGCTAGACTAGTCTGGCTAAATGAGACTTCCTTGTATATTATGCGGGGTAGGCCAAAATTGTGATGACAGCGCGCGCTGACGCTCATACCAAATTCCTTCTGAGTTTATAACAATTCGTTCGCTTTCTTCCATTTTGCAAGGTAGTTCACATTATTACCTATCTAATGATACTGAACTGTTGGTAGATTTCGAAGATACTGTAAGCGTCACTACCACGTGAATCGATCGTCGCTTTGCATTTACGAGCTCTTTTGGCACGATGCATCTGCATACGATTCAGAGTAACAAGGCAGGTGGTACACTCAATCATAAGACGCTTTCGAGTGTTGGGAATAATTGCAGATAGGAACTGTAAATCAAACGAGACTGCTGTTATATTTAGGGGGAGTTAAGGAAGCAGGGCGAAGGTCTGCGTAGCAGCAAAGCTAATTCTGAGCCCAAAACGGCTAAATGAATGGATATGCCATGGAGTTTTCTGCGCAAGGTCGTGGAGCATCATCTGCCAACAGGGCCTTTACACGATCAAAAAGTGAGATCCCAGTGAGCAAGCTAAACAGAAGAGAAAGGTTGGCTTACAAGAGTTGCCCCGCAGCATTCGAAACAACTGTCGTACTGAATTCCTATTCACCGACAAAAAGATATCCACGGTTAAAAAGGTGCTCAAGCAGGCGACAAGATCCGTATGATGCTGAAAGAAATGGGAGTGATGCAGTGCTAGGCTCACTGACTTTCTGCGATGGCCTTTGCGAGCATCACCGCCGAGTCAAAACCACATTATTTTTGTAAATAAAGGAGCGAAAGTTGATTTGAATCTCGTCTTACGCAAAAGGACACTAGGACATTTCAAACCGGACATATTGTCAAGATGAAGCTCCTGGCCACATATCAGAAATTGTCTAGAAATTTTGTAAAAGAGGCTCCCTGACTTCATAATTTTTGATTAGTGACCACTCCGGAGCCCTGACCTGAATCCCGTGATCTGAGCGATTTATCTGAACGGATCAACTTCGAAAATAAAAGCATCCGTTAGCCTAATCAAGACTTGAAATAATTTTATAAATGCCTCGCAAAAAGTCGCGATCAACTCGCCGACCTTAGCTTTGTGCCACCGTCAATGCCATCTCTCGTCGTCTCTGGGGTTGGGTGAAAGTAGAAAGCTTTGAGATATCACTCTCAATAAACTATTTCGATAAGAAATTAGAGATGAACACTTCTGAGGTTGATTTGCTGCATTAGCTTTCTATTCGTTTTCGGGGATGTGATGTCTGTGAAATTATAATTTTGGCCCACCCTGTATAGTCGAGCTATAGCTCTCGATTCGAATCATACATGCATGCCTAGGCTTATAAGGAATATTAATTGAAAGTTCACAGTCCTTATTCTCTACTCTTGGCTTGCAATTGCAAATATGCAAGTTCTCAACCTTTCTTCTGTAAAAGCCCATACTGGTCTCGAAAAAAAATACATCTGAAAACTAAAGCTGATCGTAATCACGCAAAATTGGATCGTTATGGTCGCCAGCAATGCCCAAAGTATGCACAAAAATTGAAACGTGAGATTACTCGCTAGGCCTTCAAGGAGAAGGAACGCCTAAAGAAACAAAGAAATTCCGTCGTTATTTCGATTATTGCAACAAGAAGCCTAAAAAGCCTAAAGTGTCCCATGATAAACCGGAAATCTCTTCAAGTAGCAGTGCTACATTACGCAATGGCCGTAGTGGAGCTGTACATTCGCTCAGTTTCTCAGCACACTGTACACGGAGGAATGTTGTATTCGAGAA
>UZAF01017752.1:10709-35938 GCA_900617895.1 Haemonchus placei
GGAGCTTAAGGAAGAAATGTGGACAAATCTCAATGGTGGCGGAGTTTGCCCCCTGGTGGGAGGGACTACGAGCAGAAATTCACACTACAGCCTATCAAAGTTTCTTTTCGCTGTGAAAATTTGTCCGTGCTATGACTTTCGATCGCAGCCCAGCCCAGTTTTTTTGTAGGCCCCGCCCATTCTGGAGTTTCGGCCACGTTCTTTTAGCTTCAGACATTTTGACATGTTTCGATGTTGAAGATGAAAGAGCGTTACGAAAATGACGAAGAGAAATTTTAACGAAGCGCAGTGATAAGTTATCGAAATGATGGCCGAAACAAGGCGCTGACCTAAATCAGTGGAAAAAAGGGTTTAGGGGCATTTATTCGGATGAAAGCACGGTTGCAAAAGCAAAAAGGTGACAGGAAGCAAACTCTCGTGGCTGACCTGTAGAGGGAGACCACTGCCACTAAGCCACGGCGACCCTTGTGGGACCCTTGCGGGCAAGTGCAGTTATCATCTAGCGCTACCTCTCCATGCTTTGAAAATGCAAACTTTGAACGCCCACAACTTTTTTGTTATACTCATTTTGCAGTTTTAAATCCAAATTTGTTAATAACTTTCCAAGTCCTATCGATATACCTAGGATCTATTCAAGGTTCCATGGGAATTTGAACCCTCCCCCTGTTAGAAAAATGACTCACAAAATATTGCAAACACACAGACAAAGCGAAGAGGCCAACAAATCACATGGCAAAATAGTAACACAAGGAATTTCCGAATTTTAGCTTATCATTAACGAAGAGCCACAATTTGATGGGGAGCCTCCGAAAGATTGAGATCGGTATCAGCACGAGGGAACATTTCTTATCGGGGATTGTCATTGAGTTCGTGAAAATCAGCGCCGTGCCATGATATGTATTTCTTGAGCTAGCATAACAAAGCTTCCACATCTCAAATTTCTTACTAGTCAAACGAAATGTAAGCCCCTAAAAGTGTCAGGTTCTGAAGCAATAGGCGGGTGGAAACGTCAAAGTTCCGCTCAGCAATTAGAGTAACATGCACAAGTTAGGCGAGACATATAGAAGAAAAGTGGGTGAAAGTATTTCTGAAAGAAAAATGCAGAAGAGCCGTGTCGATAAAAGTAGTTTTTTTTGCAGTGAACTGAGAAAATGTACCAGTCAAAGTAGGAACATGGTAAGCAGGAATGATGAAGATATTAGCACATTGAGAAACAAAAAAAGAATCAGTCGCTCAGCGCGTAAAATATGCGCTTGGATCGACCATTAATCCAAGCGCAATGAGAGATTCAGACAAAAAGAGCAACCAATGACTTATTAAGGAGCACAATATGTCGATTAGTCTGAATGAGCAGCCGCCAAAATTTGAATTCACGTGGCGCGTGCGCGGAATATGCCAGAACTTTCCTTACAACCCAATAGAATCTGCAAATTGGAACAAACTGAATTACGGCAGGTAGAAGATAAATCCGTCGGACAATTGTCACTCAGTGACAATTGGAAGTTCTCTCTTACCCTCGTCAGAATTAGTCGATCCAACTGCACAACATCCTTATTCTTGAAGAGTTCTCACTTGTACCTAATCGGCATCGTACACGTTTGCATAGCCGCGTTGCCACCTGTTTGAGCCTTTTTGCAGTGGAAACCGCTTTAAGAAACTTCCAATACGCCTTCAATAGGTCTGTATGGTTTTCTTTAGTCGTCAGCTTTGACTGCCTATATGCGATTGCATGAGTGAGCGCTTCCTCGACGTTCTTCACCCAAAGGCATTGAGTGAAATCTCTGTCTGACTCTTGCAGACGTACTTGGAGGAACGCCTTTTCAACGTCAGACAGTAAGACATATCTCCCTGTACGAAAGCGCAGCAATATGCCATAGAGTTTCGGTAACAGTGTTGGTTCTTGATGAATCATATCGTTGAGAGAAGGGCAGTTTTTGTAATGAGCCGATGCGTCGAATACAACGCGGAATTTTGCAGTTGTTTTTTGTGGGGTTGTCGCTAGTTGGTGAGGGAGGTAGTGTTTTCTGGTTGACGACAACTCTTCAGATTCGTCTCCTTCCTCTAGAATGCCTGCTTTAAGTTGTTCTTCGAAAACGTTGTCGTACTGCAGTAAAATATCGAGGTGATCGTTGTATTTTTGAAGAGTATTTTTCAGTTGTTTCCGTAAGAGCGCTCTATTGTCTGGTAATTCAGAACACTGTTCTTTGGAGGGAAATTTTACATAGTATCCATCATCACGTTTCTGGATGGTATCATAGAATTCCTTTAGAATCGAGCATTTGTGTTTGCTTTTTCTTCCTTTTCAGCTCTGGAAAATTCCTCCTCTCTCACAGGGCTCAGAGTTCCAGTGTTGTTCCCAGAAATACATTGGATCGTTTGTCTTGGAAGTGTGAACAAGAGCAGGATTCTCTTCTGTGTTTGTGACGTTCTGCGACGATTTTTGTCCTGAGATCATGCATCCAAATGTTGTTGGATTGAGGCGTAATCCGGAGGACGGAATTACACAATTGGTCGCACCCAATCAGGATCCGTGCTTGTACGTTGCTCTTTTTCATTGGTGAGCATGGACAAATGTTTTTTCTTCTGATTGAGTTGATATCTTTGTTCTCTAGGGCTGGGTGGATAACATTTGGAGTGATCGTGTCATGTATGTATAATTGGAGTGCGTGCTGTACACTTTCTTCATCCCATATGATGAGAGATGTGATTGAGCATGTGATGCTTCCTTGCTCAGTCGTTCCAAATGTACTGAGTCTCATTGTTGATTATCTTTGTCTCGGAAGTTGTAGTTCTTGTACAAGTTTAAAGTCTATGAAGGAACGGTCGGCTCCAGTATCAAGTAGTACCTGCACATCGCGCAGTTCCTTTATACTGGATTCATTACTTTGATAGATCCTGTGAGAAGACATATGCCTCCTTTCGCTTTCGGATTTCCCGCGACAGCTGAGATGGTAGAATCATATGCAGCTACTTCGATTTAGGATTGAAATGTTGTGCCATTTGATGCAAAATTCTGCCATGAGCTTCTGGGTTCCCATTATTCTTCTGTTCGGCTTGTGTTGTGGGAAAGCTTGGTCCGTATTTTTCAAGCATCTTGAAGTATAGCGTCGTTTTCCGCAATGGGTGCATCCTATTCCATTCCACTCACAGAATGCGTGGTTTCTTGATCCGCATCCGAGGCATCTCTTCGTTTGCTTGAGCTACTCAATTCTCTCTTTAGAACGTTTGAGTTTTGTGCATGAGATCGACCAATGATCTTGCGAATAACAATAGAAGCAATATGGCGATCGTATCTTTACATAGGTAGGGACAGGTGAATCTCGACTTATGTCTTTTCTCTTTTGTGTATTCTGCGGTTCGAATGTTTCGACATAAGACGTTCGATTTCTTCTTCGTGTTTCAGGACTGCGCCTAGAACGTCCACTTGTTTTCTCCATAGTACATGTCTCATTGTACGAGAGTGTTACTTTTTTCTCGAGAACTTTTCTTTTTATGTCATCCCTGAACTTAGCCAAAATTTTCGACATCAGCCATGGACTGTTGAGGTCTTTTCCTTTGCTTTCTAATTGTCTCATTATCGAAGAGAGTCGCTCGAATAGTTTGCATTGATCTTTCAAATCTGTGCTTCGAGCTGTACAAACTTCCATTTGTTCGTGCAGGTTGGCGATGATGACGTATGACGATGATGATGATGATATGTATTTCCATACTTCTCTTGCAAATGCTTCACCACTAAGAGATCATTTTTTGGAGCTTTTTGGTATCTCTCGGCAGATTGCCGTGCTTCTCGTTTTAGGGCTTGAAGAAGGTTGTTGAACTTTTGGAGATCCGACAAAGGAGTCGAATGTATTGTAGCATTGAATAACTCCCAGGAGTTATCCCTTTCCCACAGCATTTACCGCTGGATTCTGAGATCGGGGGTTTCGGAAGTTCTGCTTGAGTTACTGTGTAGTGCCATACTTCCCCGGAATCTAGTGCTTGCTTTTCTACCTCAAGACGAGCTTGCAAGTCTTCCGACTCCGATAGTAAGATCTGGCCTTTCTCCAACTGCTCCGAAATGAGTTCTTCTTCTTCGTTCTCCAGTGGGTGTTGAAATTTATCAACTGTTTCTGCGAGAAGAAGGAGGAGGAAGCCTTCTTGAAAGATGTTTGGGCTGCACGTATATGAACTAGTGCATTTACATTTGGCTTATCAGATTTTCGGCATCACGTCGATCATTTGCAACTAAACCATTCGCTAAGTGGTTGTAGGTTTCCGAAAGATCATTTAGTGCCTTTGCTTGGCAAACTGCTATGCCTTTGCGAGCCTTGAGTGTGGTCGCCATACCTCGATTCTTTTTCTCAATGCTTTCGAATGAATTGAAAAGATCTGAAGGAAATTTTGTAATGAGTGACTTGACCAGAAGTAGCTTTGTTGCGACCCTGCTGTCCTAGAGTCGCTTGGTATGACTTCTTGAATTCTACCCACGAGCACTCTAGCAAGTTCTAATAGCTTGAGCTACTTTTGAGCTAATATATAACGCGGTTCCTCTTTCGCTTGAGCAATGAATGAGTAAACTTACGTTGTCGTAGCTCCTCTGATCTAGTGACCATACTTTTTTCGTGGTGAGGGTGGTCCAGATATACAGGTAGAGCAGCTGTTTGACTGCCACGCGTTTACTGGATATGGCTTCTTGTACTTCTGTCGTACACCGTGTTGCTTCACAGTTTATTATTGGACGACGAGCAGCGACGAGTGTAGAAGGAGTCGAAACGGTGAAGACGAACAAGAAGATGACAGAAGCGCCCTTCAGCTTGTCTTATACCACAGTTGATTACATTCACTTACAATTATCCTATCACAACCTCATTTCTACGGAACTCTCTGCAAACAACGGTAATGTTTCGTACACTTCTCCTAGGTTCAGATGGGTATGAGACGTCCTTTATTACAGCTTCACTGAATAAAGGCACCACAAGCAGCTCATCATGGTACGAAAGGAATGCTGGGTAGACTCCTATTAGCGAGCCGAGCTTTCCAGAGTGGGTAAGAGGCTTGATTGTCAAAAGCAACCCTGGATCTTCTTTCAATCACTTCCCAAATACTCGAATGTTAGCTTTCGGCTGTGAGCCGATGTGAAGAATTGCAACTGTTTTTGCAAACTCTCTAAAACTCCCATCAGGTTTGCTATAATCCTTCTAATCAGGGTACGCTCCCAGGTACATATATTCTAGAATGCTTATTCTGAAAGGCGATCTCCAGGTACAAAGCTTTTGTAACATTCATTGTTGGAGATGATCATGTTGGTGAAGCTTCGTTCAACTATGTGGCTCCTTGAATGATGAACCCTAGAAACTGTCTACCAACCTATTTTTAATGTGCATTGTGTGCGTCTTAAATATTGGAAAAAATGACACATAGGACCATTCAGCGAATTAGGTTCCTGCGGCAGTCGGCGAATATTTTGAGACTGCGCTGAAAAAGCATTATTCGCAAAGCATCTTCTACTTTTTGCAGCTGCACTCTACTTTATGACTCTATTAACTATGGGTCTGAATTAGTGGCTCGAAACGGATGATCTTGATGGTGAGGACGATGAGAAATCTGTTGAGGTCAGCTTTGAACGAAGTAGCTTCTGCCAGGAATCGCAAATACACATTGTCATCGTTTGTTGCCATTCATGGAATTGCCAAGAACGGCACGTCGCTGTTATGGGTATTTCAGGAATCGGGGAAGGCTGTCAGCTAGTAAAGGGGCCACAAGTACTGCCCATTCTCATAAAACTTCTCGCTTGATATGCATCCTTTGCTGCGCTGCACGCAGTGCTGTTGAGCAACTCTCCTCTGAATCTGCTCCATCGCTTCAATTGGAATGCCATTAATGGGTTGTTTTGCCTTAATGATTACCTTGCTCGACAATACATGTGGTCGTGTACTTGCATAGACTACCCCGGCCTGAAGTAACTACAATAAATGCTGTCCGAAGCTGATTATAGCGGCAGGCCTTCCCGCCAATATGCCATTATGTGTGCATTTGGAGCAAGCGTGAGAAACTCTGTCTTGAGTGTGCAGTCCAAAATGAAAGAGCTCTGCTATGGATAATTCTCGCTTGCTTTAGCATCCAATGCTGAGCAGGACTCGTGCATGACTTCTGAGGTAGAATTGTTTTGAAGTTGAAGCACGTTTTGGTTGATCAACATCTGACAACCACAGGATTCTGAGGTGACTTTGCAGTCGGAGAAGCAAAGTTCCCCAAAAACGCGGTCGCCATTCTGAATCTTCTGGAAGAGTGGGTGATATCATAAACTCGTGATGACCTCCATAGCTCGTATAATTTGTAGCTGGACACGTATATGCAAGGTGCCTGCATGGAGTTCGCTCCATTCTTTCCCATGGTTACGGGAGTGGTTTCGCAGACAGCATCATTCAAATTGATGTTGTGTTTTTGGAACAAGATTACTGCAATAGAGACGATCTGGCATATTTCTATCGTGCCGCCGGTGATAGAACTTTTGGTATCCGTGTAGCAATAAAAATAGAAGAAGTGTGGCATTTAAAGGCGCGGTTCACCATAAAAAAGGTTACTGAGTTCTTCCTTTAGGAATACTCAGCGCCCTCCATGGGTGGTAGAAGGGACCCTCTCGCTCCCACAATCCCGGCGCTTAGGGCATAGTGGAGGCCCCGTTGCTGCCGTAGTTCGCTTTCCCGCCCCTCGATCGGTGTCACGTTAGACGAGTGTCGAAACAATACAGATTGTTATTATTCGTTCTAAGACCCACGCACAATCAGCTAATCGCCGAGTGATGGGGCGATGTTTTTCTCCCACTCTTTTTTCCTCTGTTTTTCTTTTTGCTGTCGCGATCCCTTTTTTGATTTCCTACTCCTAGAGGCTGAAAAAAGTGAGCTGCTTTTGCTGTTACTAGGGTTTTTTTTGTTTATTTATGCCTATAAGTGAATGAATTTTCGCATGCCACTGTCTGTTATTCGCACCAGGACCCACACGCGCGCAGTGAAACACACTGTTTAGCTCGTCCAGACGCCCCACTCTTCTTCATTTTTCTGGTTTCGTTCTCGTTCAGCCCCCCTTGAATGGTTTTTGGAAGCATTTTCCCACTTTGGAGACACCGAAGAACGCAGTTTCTTCGCCTCAGTCGCACTAGTTTCGATCTTGTCTTCCGTTTTTCATCATAATCTGGATTACCCAAAATTATCGTGAACTGTGCCTTTAAACAACAAGTAAGGCCTAGTTAGAGTTATGGAGATAATAGCCCCGCAAGCGTAGCTCAAGATAAGAACTATCTAGGCAAACATTACGAAAGATAGAGGGGATTAGAGATAGGTAAAAACGTAAACCGGGCAATCCATGAAGCTCTTTACTTACATATTCCTTTCGCACCGAGCTATTTCATTTTCGCGATTGTGAAGGTAGAAGGTTTAGTGACACACAGCAACAATCACTTCGCTCGAACCATTTTCCGGGATATTTGTTTTTATGCACATCGTCTGGTACTGTTGCCATTCTTTACAGAATCTTGTAGTTCCTCGAGAGAGGCTTGTGCTCAAAGGTACTGTCACGATAAAATTGGTTTCTGAGTTGAGTTCTTAGGAATACCCAGTGGCCCCCGAGGGTCACAGGAAGGAAGCTGTCAAGAGAAAACTCAAGAGCTAGGGCATAGTGGAAGCCCGGTAGCGAATTTCCCGGACTTCCCGCTTCTCGATCGATGTCACCTCGGACGAGTGTCGAGGCAAAATAGATTGCGATGTTCGTTCTAGAGCCCACACACACAATCAGCTGACGCCGAGTGATGAGGCGGTGTTTTCCTCCCGATCTTTTACTTTCTGTTATTCTTTTTGCTGCTGCGATCCTTATTATAAGTATCTACCTCGAAAGGCTGTGCTATTCTTGCTACTACGGAGGTTTTTTGTTAACTTTGCCTATGGATGAATGAATTCTTGCTTACTGTAATCATTATTCGCACCAGAACACAAACGTGCGCACTGGCACACATTGTATGGCTCGTCCAAACGCCTCATTCTTCTTCATTTTTTTGTCTCACTTGTCCATCCCCTCCCTTCTTAACGACTACCTGAAGTTTTTTTCTACTTTGCACAAACTGATTTACGCAGTTTCTTCGTCTCCATCGCACTATTTCCCGCTTTATCTTCTATTTTTCGCCATGATCTGGATTACTCAAAATTATCGTGAACTGTGTCTTTGAAATTTCGTCGAATGAGGAACTGAAAAGTTTCCTTCCAAGGTGAAGCGAAGAAAGTCTTAAGAAAACAACGAAACTGCTGAAGCTCGACTATCTTATGTGAAATGTGTTCATCTGCCCATTGCAGGCACACATACGTGGGACAGTGAAAGGAAGCAGCCCGTTTCAGCCTACTTTTCTAGGAGTGTAAGCACGTGGTCCATGTCACCATCTTCAGCATGCTGTTAACTTGACGAAGCAGAACTCATGCAACACCTGCCTCTCGTATTGTTCATGGAAGGCTGCGAAAAGATTTTCAGCCGCAAAGAAAGGGCTAGAGCGTGCATAGGAATGTGCGTGAATCCCACCGGTGTAAAACAGTAGTCTAGCCCTTTCTCGGTAGAATAGTGATCCTGGCGAAAGCGGTGTAGGTCTATGAGATTTGATGCCGCTTGCCATGGTTTCCTGCTTGCCTAGAATATGCCGTACTCCCCCTCAATCACATCCAATTTGCAGGCGTCATGGTCTTGGTCGCACAGCCTACATGGAATGACACGCATCTTCTGATAATCGACGCTCTAAAGAAACATTCGTAGTCGATTCTCTTACAGCACTATTAACATTTTGGAAAAGGTCGCACCAAATATGTTATCAGGTATGTCTACCTCGAGAGCCAAGTAAGCATGAAAGGTCAGTCGCGCCTAATCACATAAAGAGCTGGGTAGAATAAGTCAAATATGTCTCACACTGTCGCCGTGGGTCGAGACTGCATGCGTCAAAAGTGATTCTACATCAAAATTTACGGACCAAGGTAACTTCGTCTTATTCTGATCGTCCTTTAAAGATCGTCTTCCCCACGATCGACCTTAGAAATTCAGCAGAACATATTTGTCATTTTTTGTCACGTTCTCTATTGGGATGTCTTTGATGTGTTTTTGCGATATCGGACTTAAGACTTTCTTCGTTTAATTTAGGAACGAAACTTTTCAATTCCTCATTCGCAAAGTTTCAAAGACACAGATCACGATAATTTTGGGTATAAAAAGGGGGCTGGACAAGGATGAGACCAAAAAAATGAAGAAGAATGGGGCGTTGGGAAGAGCTATGCAATGTGTGCTGGTACCTACATGTGGATTCTGGTGCGGATAACTGACTGCGTTAAGCAAAAGTGCATTCACCCATGAGCAAAGTTGACAAAAAACCTTGGTAGCAGCAAGAATAGCACACCTTTTTCAGCCTTCCGAGGTAAAAAAATTATAATAAGAATCGCAGCAGCAAAAAGATTAGCATAGAATAAAAGATTGGGAGGAGAACACCGTCTTCTCACTCGGCGATCAGCTGATTGTGTGTGGCTCCTGAAATTAATATTGCAATCTGTTTTAACACTTGTCTGACAAAGACATCGATCAAGGAGCGGAAAGTCTGGGCGATCCGGTAACGGGGCTCGCACTATTCCCTATGATGAGTTTTCGGACTTGACAGTTCCTTCCTGTTACCCTTGGGGGCCACTGGGTTTTCCTAGGGGGAGAACTCAGTAATCATTTTTACCTTTGAGAGAGATTGCCAAGAAGATATCTCCCACACAGTCGTCGCTGCCCACCTCGAGCAGCTTGAAATGGTGAAGAAGCTTGTCAAGTGGGTGTCACACAATCTCACGGAGCAGCAACAATTGAAGCGCCTAGAGATTTTAAATTCGCTCGTGAAAAGAAATGATGTTGAGCTACTCTCCATCGTATTGTAACGTGTGATGAGAAATGAATCCTGTGTGGTACCAGGAAGCGTTTTGCCCAGTGAGTAGATGTGGATGAGCCTTCGAAAACTTTTCCTAAACCAAGTTTACACGCTAAGAAGACAATGATCACAGTTTGGTGGTCTAGCCATGGATCAAAGCACTATGCTTTTCATCCTCCAGGTCAAACCATCACCGCACAGTTCTATTGTGATCAAATTCACAAGATGTACACGAAACTGGGGCGAGTGCAGCCAGCACTACTTAGTCGCCACGGTGCACTGCTCTTGCACGACAACGCGCGACCGCATGTGGCACAAACTGTCTTCCAGAACTTAAACGAGCTCCGAATCGAAGCTCTCCCTCATTCACTATACTCACCAGGCCTGTTATTAACTGACTTTATTTATACAAAGATTTGGACAACTTTGTAAAGGATGAGCATTGAAAAATCAAGGTGACATGGAAGCTGCCTTTCTCGAATTCTTGGAATCTAGATCTCCGGGCTCTTATAAGAATGGGATACCCAGACAACTATCACGTTGGAAAAGATGTGTAAAATCGAAAGAGGCTTACTTTGGATAAAAATGTTCAATCCGAGATGAGTTATAATTTTTTGAAAGTTAGCTGAAAAAACGGCCAGAACTTCGCTTACAACCTAATAACTGGGTTTTTCTTCTCAAATAATGGGGCTATTTAATCAAACCTCACTATAAAAACGACTCCTGTTCTTACTAATCATCTGTTGGTGATAATATCAAGCATCACATATTGGTCGGCACATATTCATCAATTCATGTAACAAAAAAATGTTGTGAGATCACTATGACCAATACAAATGCAGGTCTCCAAATTAGGTGATTTTGCGCAACATTGCTAAAGGCCATGACCAATACTTCCAGTGGCCGAGCTTCTATTTGGGTAGTTTGAATACCACATATAGAGCTTTCAATAGGTTCAAAAACACATCGAGCAGTAGTGTTAGAAGTTATCAAGATTTTGTGAAAAACGCATCAAGTATATTACTGTGTAAATGAGGCAGAAGTGCTATTTTGGAAGTGATAAGTTCTCTTACTTTGTCGAACCTAATACGAACATGAGCGAAGTCACCGACAGAGTCGTCCAATTAATTTCCGTTGATCGGGAGCAAGTTGCGAGAGCATCTGAAATGTTAATGAGGGTAAAATCTCGCCACAAGCGATTTACGAGAAATGTATTAGTAGTGAGATTTGATTGAACTCTTCCTGAAGTTTGTACAAAAAATTACTACGCTCTTGTTTTGGCAAGGTTGCCTTTGCAGATTCGGAGAATGCGGAGGTCCTCGTGAGCACTCGACTTCAAGCTTCTGCAACCCTACTCAACTTCAATACCTAACAAGGTACTAATGGAATCGAAAGTGGGCCGGCTGCTCATCGCATCTCACTTGAATTCTTTGAGACTAGTTATCAGCTGATAGTTTGATCAATAACACCTGAAGTTGGCCTATGTCTGAAGCTACCGCGGTGAAATCAACCTCATATAAGATCAGGAGCGACTGTGTTATCATATCCTCTTGTTCATTTGGGCTCTGTGGCCTGTGTCTGACAAACAAACGATGCCTTTCAGCAGGCTTAATTGAGACTCCCGACCTCTGTTGCTCTCACATAGCTCGAACACGGCCTAGGCTATGGTTCTGAACACAGTGAAGCTGAGCTGCCTCATTTCTCGTGTACATCTCGCTTGTCGAAGCCATGCAGGCGGCTGGTATCATAGCCGTCTGCTAGAGCTATTTCGCGTGCTATTTTCATCACTCACCCTGATCATTACGGACTTTCACAGCAGATAGGGATGTAACTAACAACACTCGTTGCCTGGAAAGTTGAGCTTGATCCCAATGGACTATGGTGTTCTTATAGATAAGCTCTGTATCATTCCGGTGAAGGCATACTGCTGAAAATTCACCTTGACATTCGAAAAACTTCCTGAATTATTTTTCCCCATTACTTTTTTGCTACCGATCATGTATTTAGTTGACCAAAAAATGCATCTATCTCTTCCAGAATATAACAGACTAACAGACAGAAGCATTCATTGATGAAACTACAGTGCGGCAAGGAGAAGCGTTCTAATGCAACTGCGTCTGTATATCTCGGCTAAGAAAGCTACCGCCAAGTCACCGCCTTAATACTATCCCACAGTCGAGCCTTCAATCTGTTAGGAATACCTTCCTAATCACCTCAAATAGGTAAGCATAGTCTAATAGAAGCTGCTTCAGCTGGGTGACATTACCATGAGGAGAGCATTCATGTTAATGCCACCAATGTGCTAACTAGGAAGGTCGAGCCTAAGTTTTATAGCAGACCCATTGCCTCCATTTGTTTGAAGGGTTTGTGTGCGATTAGAAGAAAACTTCTGTCATATTAATAAATAGCGAGTTTTATCAAGATACACTCGGTTAAATATATCCATCATTGTCGACTACAAATGCCTTCACGATGACAAGAAGTAGTCTAGTGTTGTCCACTACTTCTTGCCGTCGTTCAGGCATTTGTTGATGTCGTTTCTTCAAAATGCAGGCTGGTAAAGCAAGAAGTCATTTCAATTCACATTTTAGAACGTGTCTTGAAACTTGTTCCTCGAAGTTAAGAGTTATATTGAACAACAATAACAACTCCCAGAAGGAGCCAAGTCTTTATCATAAAAGGGATTGAGAGCTATGCCAAACCATATTGCACGAGTTCATTCTTCACCTTTCTTGCAATGAGCGGTGCAGCGTGTCATGTTTTCGGACAAATCCTCACTACTAATCGTCAATTCGATCCAGACTCTATAGCTAGCCCGTAGATACTGGGGTAGCATACCTCTTTTATCAAGCAGTCGCCAATGTTCTAGCACATGTACCCCCGATCAGATGAACAGTATCAGCTTCGTGAGCACCTTTGGAAGCTTTTTCTCGACGTTTCCCTCGAGCAAACTTTATGGGCTCGTCGGAGGAAGTTGGTCGAGCAGATTCAATTTTCATTGCAGACAATGTGATGTTCTGGCAACTTGTTTACTAGGTGCTGAATGAGGAGGGTCAAGCAGGTATTCATGTGATTATATTGGCACAGCTTGTTCATCCTCGGTTCCTCCATTCATTTCAAAGGGGAAGCATTAAGCAGTTGAGTGCTACTGTGAGAAGCAGTATAACCTTGTTTGGCGTTGCAACTTATAAGCCGTCAGACTGAGAGCAGATATATGAAATTCAAAAGTGGGACAAACCCTACCGCCAATATTACATGCTAAAAAAATCATATACAATAAATTAAGAGCAATTTGGAGATGGGATCTGGGAACATCTGAGCGTTAGTGAGGTGGTGGCGTATGAATTTGATATCCACATGCATATATTATTTGATATTGCAGATGGTCTTACAATCATAGTTCTCCTAATGATACAAGCGCTACGCCCACCTGCTGACTGCTAGAAGTGTGTATTGCTAATCGCGAAATCCAGTTCACGAGAAGACGAATAAGGAGAGGCAGCCAGATTCGCAAAGTGGTCGAGACTCATACCTTGTTGTACCTTGTATTTCATGTATAGTTGCATATTTATAACACAACCTTAGTCACCTTCAAAATTGTGGTGTAATCAAAGGTTTTCTAGGAAATAAGCATGCGTGCTGAGGTGCTTTAGCTCAAGTATTCTGTTTGTTACCTCATCGCTGTATGGTACAACTGTGAAGAAGCAGTTTTCTCTTTACCAGCAACAATAGTCAAACAACAGCCTGATCTACCTTTTCCAAATCCCGATTCTGTAAAAACTTCTTCTGCTCTGGAGCTAACCTGGAATTCTCGTTCGAAGGCATCGCTTTCAGAGATTGTGAGATCCGTATCCAATTTCTGAACTTCACTCCAGAACTCCTTGACTCTTGGATCCCTTGCTCTATTGATTCTCTCTTCAATAAACTCATCATGATAGTGCTTCCTCTCGGTAATCTTCATTCGATACTTGAACTGGAATTTGATAGCGTTCAGGAGGAATTAGTCTGACGCCTCTGAATTGTTAAGCCGGCTGAGCGTACCGGCCTGAGCTATGAAATTGTGCACGAGTCGTGTCCTGTGATCGTTACTGTTGAAAATGTCTGCGTAACGCAACATACACCTTCAAGAAAATGGTACAAAAAAAAATACTGTTCATCACACCTTTACATCAGGGGACTGCCTTAACAGAATTCTCCACAGAATTCGAAATTTTTGCCACCTGAAAAAATAAGTGCTTGAAACAAAATATAATCTCAGTTGATCGCAATAGTAAGAGTATAAGAGCTGTAGAAATGCCTTTTTAGTAATATCCAAAAAAGTGAACTCGCTGTGCAGTTTCATCATTCTTGAAGAACGAAACGGGTAACAGTATATAATCCAATGGAACAAGGTGGCCAATCAATGTTATGCAATCCACGAGAACTAATGATAAATCCTACAAACCACATACACTATCCCAAACTGAATCCACTGATCGACAACAGCAGAAAAGCTACAACTGGACATCGTCGTTACGCAAACATATACAGCTTAATTTTGAGGAGCGAAGTCAATGTCGAAGTGAGGACAGAATATCTCTCATCCTCCAGGTGCCGCTTCGTTGAAGCCCTCTAGAATGACTGTCAGTTGTGGTCTGCACAATATATTACTACGCCATATCGAACTGGAGTAGGATTACTGAACCATCTGACATACACTGGCAGAATCTCCATATTGGTGCATAAGCCAAACCACATGTGAGCTCAAAAGCACAACAGTCATAGGAAACATGCGATAGTAAGCTATAAGACAACTAACTGCCAATGCAAAAAACGCTTCGCAAAACACTCGAATATTTTGATGTAGGGTACTTCGCCCTTAAACGGTCTGACTTTGCCGGTGCCGCTCCTAATCTAACCACTCTATCATCTGTCGAAATTCCACGAAGTTCTGTCAACTAAGCGAAAGTCATGAAGAAAAACCTCTCATGAAGAACCCATCAGACCCCGCAGAAGACTGTAGCGATTACGCAGGTCAACAGAATTGATTGCGCCGGCTACATCAGAAATGTAAAGAACCGGAGTCCGACATGAAAAATCTGTAAGTGACGCTTGGTAGCCAACTGGAAACAGCTGATGAGACACGCACTAGACGAAATCACATGACTGAAATTGAAGAAAGTATTGAAGAAAACAGAAGTGTGAGAATGTTTACCTCGAAGATCAGAACTGACCTATAAAACTTCTTTTGCTTCTAGAGCAAAATGTGAATACGCCGAAATCCGAATGAACCTCAAGTGAGGCGCTCAAAGTTGGGTCCCGACCTTCTTCCGACTCCCAAGTTTCAAGAACAACTATCAGGCGATTTCTTTGGGGATCTTCAACGCCACCATTCACAGGAAGATTATCAGCAGATCGAGAAGCTGAGTTACCTGCTCGGCGCCATACAGAGGTCCTCGAAGGAGCGATGGAAGAACTCCTAAATGCAGCAGACAACTATGACGTGACCATGACAACTATGACGCAGACTACTGAGGGAGGAGTATAACAACAAAGACGGAATCGACTAACAGAAGCTGCAGCACACTTGCACGGGCCAATTGCCCATACTAGGAATATTCTTCCTATTACTGATGGACCAGAGTAATGAATTGTTCAACGGAAAAAATACCGCGAGCAGTACGACAAATGAAAGCAGCATGATCACGGCGAAATTGGACAGCGGGGAATTCGCTCCGAAATAAAAGATTTCTTGAAATGGAAACATCGTATAGGAACACACAAGCAACCAAGATTTGTATTACAGTTGGGAATTCATTGGAGGTTATATACCTACTGTGGAAACATCCAGGATGAAAAAAAACCGCGAAGGGCACACTCGTCCTTCTGCCATCACGGTCGTAATTATGACTCTGAACAGATTCCCAGGGCCCCTATCGTCGAACAGCGACTGGGGTTATCAGACGACAAAAACTTCATTGTAGCTGTTGATCACCAAATTATTGTCTGCAGTCGCGGAGCGTATAGACGATGCAAGGGGAAGAGTCATCACACTTCATTCGTCGAAAATCCCTTGGTTTGCAAGAATTAATTAGAAACGTGGAAATATCGCGATCCACTTACGATCTCGTGATTATGGAGCGACATGCCGTTTCTGATTGAGTGATATCTCCGAACCGTTGGATTAGTTCATTATGGTCACCTTTTGATTCACAATGACACTTCAGCCTATTTATCTCCTCTACTTGTAGCCACAATCACAAAAAGTCTGAAACACACATATGACAAAGATATAAATTCTCTGGTGTAAGACGACGTGTATGTGTACAGCACGTTTCCTTACATCACAGAATCCTTGTTTTTGTCATCTGTGTCATGTTTTCATATTGGGCAGCGTAATAATGGATATGTTTACCCCGGAAAAAGCGCTGCAATGCTGCAATCAGGCGCCTAACTTCGCTCGAATAAACATAAGTTTTGCGAGCTTAGAACCGAACCAATCTGCAGAAGTCCACCCATCCTTTTACTCCATAAAGTGAGTCTGTCAACGTCGAGAAGATTAAGGGCTAAAGTGAGGCTCAGAGAAAGATACAATCGATATTGAATGCCGCTATCCAAAAAAAAACCTGTCGAAACGAAGTGAGGCACATGAAGGAAGCAACATTGTTATATGAATCTTTTCGATAGATGATTCTACTGACAGTCAAGCGAAAATTTTTCCTAATCTCGCAGAATCTACAGAAACATGACTTCAAGTGGGGCAATGTGAAAAACTGTGATGTGATGTGTTGTGTTTCCAGTCTGAATGAAAACACATCACACCTCACATGCGATGATTAATGAAACATCCCAAGAACGGCGAGCGACAACACCAGCACATTTTGTAGTTTTGCAGAAACGAGCGGTTAAGGTATTGCAGCACAAGTATATCTGATGCACTGCAGATCACCCGAGCGCTTCCTTCATTAGCGTTAAGCTTACCTTATCTGGCTGCGCTCGTTCAATTCCGGAATTGGGCCTAAGTTTCATACCCTCACAGACCATTTCCACAATTGTCATGCGGAAAGTATCTGCAGCCCTTACGATCCTCTGATCGACTCTATGATGAGGTGAGGTTCGAAACGGTTTCTAGGCAGCAAAACAGGGAAAATGAGCCCAACACCCCCCTAACGAACACGAGCGACAAGAATCACACATAGACCCCGATGTCAATTCCGCATTTTTGCCGACAATTTTTAAGGTGCTCAGAAAGTCCCAGGAGCAGAGCACACTATCTAACATTTCGCGGAAGCAAGCACAAGGTATTAGGAAAGTACGAAACCTAATGAAGTCTTGCACAGCACACTATCTAACATCTCGCGGAGCAAGCACGAAGTGTTATGCAATTACGAGACCTAAATCTTGCACCAGCCATTTGTCCGTCAGTGACAAAAAAGATAAATTCAGAGTTATCCCAGGGAACTCGATCATGGTATAGCGGAACACACACACATGCCCTCGAGGCATCTTTGATACGGGCCATCAATCAAGAAGTGAATCGAAGGTAAGATTGCCTCACCATTACGCGGGTAGGGCCTTATATAGGATTTGCCTTTTAACAGTAATTTCGATGAAGGTCAAGCCCAGCTGACAATGGTTTTACTATCGGTTGCTGGATGAATTCGAGAATATAGGGAGTTTTTATGACGGGCCCTTTTTCAGATCACTCGCGTATCCCTGGATTTCGAGCATACTAGAGTTGTGGAGACCCTGATCAGATATTCACAAATTGTTCTTAGCCCATTTCAAGCTCTGGAGAAGGAGTTACAGCTCAGACGTAAGCTAATAAAGTTTCCCATATATATAACGCGTCAAATGTGTCTATTGGTTTGTCTGTGTGTTTATTTGTGTGCCGATGTGTTTGTGTTATGTATGTTGTGTGCATGGTGTGTGTGTCTAGTGTTCGACCGGAAATTCAAATTCCTCTTGCATATAGAGCGTTCGAATAAGCGGCAGGATGTGAACGTCGATGGCCCGTTTCAGGGCTGGACAAAGAGGGCGAAACTTGCGCAAAAATTGTTAATTTACACCTGAAGCCTTCAAGTTTATTAGGGGCACAGGCGGCAGCAAGAGAATGCTGATGGTATGCTGATGGTAGGTTGCATGGTTGAACATCGTGTACAGTGGGCGAGGCCTGCGCGAAAACTATTAATCTGGACTTAGAAGTGGGTATAGGAGGGAGCATGGCAGCATGGGAACGCCGATGGAATGCGACAGGATTACAACGCGTTCAATAAGTTCGATATCATCCTAAAATTTTGCAATTGCAGAATGAGCGGGCAAGAGGATACGTTTTGGAATTTTCGATTTACCACCTTGAATGGCCCCCACCCGCGGACTCAGGCTGAATCAGCTTCTACCTCAACATTTTCATGAATGCTTTTCGGTTTCTGCCCCGCTCCATAAGTATGAATCACTTCAGGATTTTGGACAATTTTTCAATGATAATGATAAAAGAACGATTAGTATTCAATGGATCCTCCCTGTTCGAGCAAAAAACAAAATAGTCTCCGTGGCATACTCGGAACAAGGTTCCAAACTTTGTTTGGAACTGGCGGCTGTCCGCGTGAACCGTCCTTAGAATGATGCCGCAGATATTTTCCATGCGATCAGAGCTGCAAACTGACCAAGGCAGAACTTTATTATTATGGGGATGCAATAAAACGATTAACGAAGATCGCAATATTGTTCTGTTGGATAACATAGTTAAATGCACCGCTCAGGTCAAAAATGGTTCATGAGATGGCCCCCTCTGTATGGAACTGTTAAACCCCGCGGATAGCCTAAGGGGCGCTGTCGGATCGGAAACGGCCAAGATATGGCGTAATAAGGGCTCTTGACCGTAGTACACACCTGAAGCGGACAAGTCTTTAAGCGCTGTAGAAGGTAGAGGCTGCACCGTACGCACGGGACCCAGACACCCCTGCACAAAGGCAGCTTACTGCAGCCAGCTGTTTGCAGTGACGAGCATTTGAACAGCTCTTTCAAATCCATCCAACTGCTTTCACCAAATTCTTGTCCAATTCCTAAGTTTACCCCTTTATGAACGTGCCGATTTTCCGTTTTCCTCGCCACTTTTACATTGTTTTGGGCTATCTCTTTCATTACTCGTCTCAAACAATCTCAAACGAGAGACCCTAAATTATCGTGAACTGTGCCTTCAAGCAGCGCCGCCGGCTGAGGAATGTCAACAGGTGCCCTTCCAGGAACTGTTGGTGATCACTGGAGTCTATCGAAAGCAAGTTCCAGCACGACTTCATTGCAAAAGGCCCCCTATACCATGACAATCCCCTCTCCAAAATCCTGCCCTCGTGGAAGCTCTCGAGATATTGATATTTTCCGAATACCTTTATTTGAAGCTTAGCTATCGTCTGATCTGACTCTCAATGCTCCTCATACTAAGCTATGTATCGCGACAAATTCGAACGTGTGCTTTATCTCCTAAAGAGAAGTGGTGACAGCGGAACATGGTGGATATGGCTTCCGAGTATTAGCTTTTAAATCTCAGCAAACAATACAAGCTAATCAACAATATAGTGACCATGTTCAGTTATAACATTGTCCCACCTAACGGGCAGGTCAGCGATTCTCTTCTTTCGGAACTGAGAAAATTGGGAGTCAATGTAGTCACCAACCACTTGTTTAAGGTGGTCATAGTTGACAAATTGTCTCTTCATTAGGACAGCCTTGAGGGGCGAGAACAAGTGCTGCTCTGAAGGGGGCAATATCAGGTGAATAGGATGGCTGTGAAACAGTTTTAGCCTGGCTCCTCCAATTTTGTGGTGACGGTATGGCCTTGCTCGACAGCATTCCCTTTGAAACCCAGAAGCAGCAAAAGAGAATTTCTTTGGGGGGGGGGGGGGGGGAAGCCGGTTAGGCTCGCGTCGGTGGCTGTTCTTCTAGCGGAGTGTCTCTTTCCTTCAAACGAGTGTACAAGCAATCAACCGTAGCGATGGAAGTGGTGTTCTCCCCCAATGCGCTGTTGATGTTGTGGACTGTTGCTGTCGCATCAGTGCCACTCATAAAAGATGATGTCTCGAAGATGGTCTTGTGAAATTGACATGGTGTTCTAACTCAGGTGAGCGCACGCGCCCTTACATACCTTTTGCGGAAGAGCTTCCAATATGTCCTACAACTATCACATGATAGGTCATAGAAACAGGTCAAAATAGAAAATCCCGCACTCTTCAAAAAACGCCGTTAAAACTTTTCGATCGAACTAATACTTTTCCAATATTTCCTCTCCTATACAACTCCCTCGAGTTTTCCCGTACTCCGTAATAGAGCAATTGAATTCTCAAGATGACCATGAACCTATGAAATGAAGCAAAAATCAAAAAAAGATCTATAATAGTGCTAAGGTAAAATTTTCGTGCGTATTTCGAATATGAGGATCTCTTATCGTCATAAATCTGATGGAGTTGCAAAAAATACTTCTGCGTGGCTGCTCATTTTGTAAATGCTAAGTGTAATAAATCGAAGTTTGTGTAGCATAAACAACAGTGAAAGGTTCTTTTTGAATTTCTTTCACTTTTCTAGTTGGTTATGGTTTCTCTCGCTGGGCCTCCAGTTCAGGGGCGACGTGGGAAAACAACGAGCCGATGTCTCTAGCTCGCCGTCTACTGATACGGATATCGGTAGAGCATTAGAATTGATTAGTGGAGATTCGTCAATACCTGCGCATCTGAAGGCAGCAATGGGTTTTTCGATGGAATTGAAGGATCAAATGACTTCAGTACTATCGAAAAACAAGGGGCTTATGGATGAGAATGCTAGTATTTGTCAGAGAAATTGTGAGTTGGAGAATGAAGTTTCTAGTTTGAGATCTCAGATTATTGCTTTGAAACAATCATTGCCTTCTTATGAGAGTACTCCAGCTCAGTTGTCCTCACAGCCTCTCACGGCCAAGTATGTTTCCTCCTCGGATGATATGGATTTTGAACGTAAGCGTTCAGTTGTTGTTATAGGCGTGAAAGAGAGTTCCGCTCCCATTGCATCCACTCGTGTTCTGCATGATATTTCCTGTATTAGGCAGATCCTTGACTATTTGTCCATTGAATGTCGTCCTGTGGCAGTATACAGGATGGCCGGCTTAGTGCCTAACAAGCCCAGACTTTTGAAAGTGGTGTTTTCATGTTCTTATTTTGCGCGTTGTTGTTAAACTCAGACTCAACTCAGATACATTCAGGAAAAAGATATTTTTATAAGACCATCTTTATCTAGAGCTGAACGGGAACGGTAAAAAGCTGAAAGGCTGGCAATTCTCAAATCTCGTGGTCAATCTACTGTTAATTCTCAAGTGAATTGTAGTGAATCTTTTGGTGTGATTGACAATTCTCTTACTTCTGGTTTTGATAATCATACTCTTTCGTCGAGCATTGTAAACAAAACGATCAATAGTGCTACGCTGACTCAATTAGCTCTGTTACTCATTCGGGAAACTCTTAAGTGGTCTTGGGTTGCATGATCCATGCACTGCTGTTGAACCCGTTTCCTTTGATTGTATGAAGTTACAGAATACATTTGATCGCTTTAGCCCTTTGCAACATGAGTTTCATGTACTTGATACACCAGTTGGCTCTCAATCTTGTATCAAGTGCTTGCTGGCTAATATTCGCTCATTCTCCAAAAATATGCATTCGCTTTTCTTTATGATTGGGAAAATTGATTATGGTATCATCGCTTTAACAGGAGCTTGGTGAAAATCCAACGTTGAGACATCCGGTTTGCTAGAAGTTTTAGATTCTCATTATGAAGAATTTAGATGTGACTGGAAAAGAATAAAGGGTGGTGGAGTCCTTCTCTCGATTAAATGCTCGCTATGCCCTACTCTAATTTCTACGGAAGTCGTCCCAAAAGGCTATGAGTTAGTTTCGGTCGATTTAATTGCCAGTGACAGAAAGATTAGAATCGTCTTGTGTTATCGAGCTCCCAGTTGTCCCAGTGATAGAAGTGATCATTTGATTAAATGCTTAAGTGGTTTGTGCTCCGGAACACCGGTTTGCTTGCTTGCTGGGAACTTTAACTTCCCTGGCATTGACTGGGCAAATCCAGACCATGTGGCACAGGGTGTTTCACAAAGATTCCTGGACCTTATTCGGAATAACGATTTTCATCAATTGGTCAGCTCTGGCACTAGGAATGCTAACATTCTAGACCTTTTGTTCTGTAATGATAATCTTTTGTCACAGGGCTCAAGATAGAGCTCCCCATTGGGACTAGCGATCATGCATCTACTGGATTCTCGATTAAGTTACCCAAATTGAGGAGGAAGAAAGTTTTCAGGTGGGACTTCAAAAAACCAATTTTGATGTAGTTTGTTCTTATTTAGATTCTAGAGACTGGTACGGCTCCTTCAATAATCTTACCGTTAACGATGTATGAGATGTTGCTGTTTACGCTTAATGAGTGTATCCACAGGTTCGTTCCCATGCGTGAAGTCACTACCATGGGAGCTAAGTCTTCCGCCTTTTCTTCAAACACACTTTCATAAGAAAATACATGCCTACGAGAGAGCTTTAACAACTAATGAATCAGCAGACTGGTCCTCCTACAGGGTAAAAGCTGATAGGTTTGAAAGGGAATTATATAAGTTTTACAGTATAGTGGAAAGAAAAACCATTGAACATGGGAACAAGTTCGCCCTTTATAAATATGTTAGATCTAGAACGAAATCTAAGGGATTTGTACCAGTTGTGTTAGGACCAGATGGTGTTACTGCTGTTTCTGATCCAGATAAGGCTGAGCTTTTCGCAAAAGTATTTGAGGAGTTTCTTGTGAAAAATATTAATGACGTAGGGATGCGCTACAAATGGTCGGATTCGTTTCCTCAAATGCAGGACTGGTTGCGGTTTAGTATCAATGAATCTCTGAGCTTCTTTTCAAGGAAAAAATGGTTCCTCCGTAACTCCAGATGGTATTCCGCTTTGCTTTATCTAGAAAGTTCTCTCATCCATAGCTGGACCATTACAATTCATCTTTAACTTGAGCCTCGTCCGGGGGGAGGTTCCCGACAGGTGGAAACATTCCTATATAGTCCCTGTTCCAAAGAAACCTCCCGATTTCTTTGGAATAGGGACTGTAAAAAAAGAAAAAGAATGCGAGGGACTATAGACCGGTTAGTATTACTTCCATCTTTAGCAGAGTTTTTGAAAAAGTTGTTAAAAGGGTTTTGACTGAGCATCTGGAAAGTAATAAGATATTGCCTGAGTCTCAATACGGAATTAGAAGAGGGAATTATATGGATACTCAAATGCTAGAACTGTTGAATGACCGGACAAAGGCCTTAGATGACAGGAAGGATGTGGATGTTGTGTATTTTGACTTCCGTAAAGCTTTTGACAAGGTTAATCATGCAAAACTTCTTATGAAACTCAAGCATGTTGGTATACATGATAGGATTATTAGGTGGATTAGTTCTTCTCTTGATCAAAGAACAAAGAGAAGAAAAGAAAGTAAGGATAAATGGATCAATTTCGTTGGTAAAGGCTGTGCCCAGTGAAGTTCCGCAGGGAGGCGTCCTTTCGCCAGCATTGTTTTGCGTCTACTCCTATGACTTGCCCAAGATTGTGGAGCAGACCGGCGTCAGCTGCAAAGTTTTCGCTGACGATATTGAAATTTATAAGTCGATCTTGGTTGATGAGGATGCAAGAGGAGTACAGGATGCTATAGCTGCGGTAGTGAGCTGCTCTAAAGTATGGGACCTTCCCTTGGCTCATGATAAATCTTCACTTCTGCATTTGGGGAGCAATCGACGCGTCTTAATTGTTTCATGGATGGTGATCAGCTCAATGAGGTGAGGGACATGAGAGACCTGGGCTTCATAATTGATCGTAGACTAATGTTCGATTCTCATTGTACGACGATAGCAAATAAAGCCGAAAAGAGGCTTTTCCAACTATTGAGGAGCCTATACATATACTAGGAACCCCGGCATACTCGTAAGAGCTTACAAAATATTAGGTTGTCGGAAAAGTCTTTGCACCTTTTGCATTTTTTTTCAATTTTATTTTTTTCCTTCACGACAAGTAATAATTAACATATACAGTAGCGCTCGAAAGTCTTCGGTGAAATGGTGCTCCAGCCGTACTTTTCAGTCGTACCTCCTTTCCTACTTCATATAATCTTGCGAAATTTCTATATTTAGAGCGTGGGTGTATTGTGACTATTTACCACTATTAACCTGCAATCTGATCATGTTCCAGATACTCCAAAGGGCATGAAAATAAAACCGACTGAAAACACAGATGATGGTCCTTCTAAAGGAAGTTCTTTCCTTTTGGTCATGTCTAAAGTATAAGAGCGGTAATGCCGAACACAATAGATGAGAAAAATGCACATAAGGTGCGAATAAGTGCAGACGTCAACAACTTTAGTTTCAGCAAAATTTGCTACCGCAACAAACACCTTGCTCTATTTGTGGATATTGCAGCTTCGCAATCAAATAGTGTTGGGTAGCGTGAAATATGCGCTAGTTAAACATATCCAAATTTCACGCGGTTTCGTCTACAAAGAAAAAAGTTATGAAGGAAAAAGCGTCAAAGCATTTCACCGAAGATTTTTGAGCGCTACTGTATATGCACCTTCACTATCGACAAGGTATTGCCATTTATCAGGCAACTTGTGGTTCCTGCTTGCATAGAATTCCTGAGGTTTCAAGAAGTAGACGTCGTCAATGTACGCTCGAGTTGATTAACATAATCGAACTTCTTATTTTTCGGATGGTTCGGCAGCGACAGGAGCAGATGATAATCCGTTGGAGCCAGGTCTGTTGAATACGGTGCGTGGGCCAGAACATGCCATCCCAAGCTTTGAAGCTTTTTTTGAGCCTCCTTCGAAAAGTGTGGGCGAGCGCTGTCGTGGAGGAAATGGACTTTCCTCAGTTTCTCTCCTAGAGCTGCAGCAATCCTGACCACAAAGCACACTAGGCTCCAGTGTCGACAGCGGAGTTTGGTGGTAGAACGTTCCAGTGAGCGATCCTTTCAAATGGCTTCGAACGCTTGGCATTGCCTTTTGAGGTAGGAATTCTTGGTTGGAGGTCCGGATTCCATGATCTACACATCCAAGCCACCGGCGTTTTCTCGAGGGAACACACTTCTCGTTACCAGTAATTGAGTCTTCCAGCCATGCGAGGGTGCGTCGAAAAGTCATCAAGTTCAAGCATCAATACCTCTTCATTTGGAGGTGGTGGCCACCCAGACCACAACTTATCCGTGTCTCCGAATCTCCATGTCCTTCCGAGGCGATGCAAATGGACAGCTGCTGTGTCGTGATGGCTATGAGCTCCTGTTTCAGCTGACGGGTACTA
>UZAF01017753.1:2079-42041 GCA_900617895.1 Haemonchus placei
AGTTAATCAGCGAGATAACCGCAGACCAGCTATTAACTACCAACTTTTATCGGTAAAAGGTGGTTACTGATGACAATTCGATGAAATGTTTTCGATAAGATAGTTAGCATTAGTCTCTCCCTCGTCAGAAGGATTATGATAGCCTCTATCAGCATTCTCCGCTGCTGCCGTGACTAGATTCTACCCATTACTCTAGGCACCACAGTTCTAAGGTTATCAGTATGACTGGAAAGCTTTGACCTCATTGGCTCAGCAGGTTCAGAATGTTACCAGGGTGCTAAGATGAAAGGCTTATTAGAACCCATCAGCTCTTGCTCTGCTCGAAATCGAACTGAATTTCCTAGACGCCTCGATAATCAAAGGCGACTCAACCACCATTGATACGAGGATTCTAAGGTGAGGTTACAGTTTCAGTTACATTTTTGGAGGTGTCCGCTCGCCCTGGATGTTGTACTGGCGGTTACGAGCGTCGCGGCTGTCAGTCAATAGACACTTTTGATAGGGAGGCAGGCAACTGAATCGATTTTTTGCAATCGTTTCACCGCGCGCGGCAGTCGCGGACCAGTTGCCTCGCCATTGCAGTTGTAGCGCTCCTTCTACAGCTTGGCCATTATGCAATTATTACTTTTGGCATGATTCTACTATTACTTCTTTTGCTCTTGTATTTCTCACTACTTCATTCTGCACATGCCTCCGCGCGCGACGTCGCTCTCGACAATTTCGGTAAACTGCACCACACAGCGTTCGACATGCTACCATTTCCGGTCTATCTAGTCTTCATGACTCTGAGGATCTATGTCTTTACTATGATCTATTGTCATTCCAATTGACGTAGCCGTGTAGTGAGTGGGCGATAAGGGAAAACACTATGCATTCTATTATAGCAGCGGAGATTGCTGATAGAAGCTTATCGGGTGTTTT
Source organism: Haemonchus placei (assembly GCA_900617895.1). Taxonomy (NCBI): domain Eukaryota; kingdom Metazoa; phylum Nematoda; class Chromadorea; order Rhabditida; family Trichostrongylidae; genus Haemonchus; species Haemonchus placei. The sequence continues at coordinate 3,001 of UZAF01017753.1, forward strand.
CTTGAGCGGAGAGAACTCACCCTTCAATACTTATGAAAACTGTCTTATCGGAAACATTTCGTCAGCTTGTTGTCCGCCATCGGCTTCCAGCAATAAGGGCTACAGTGAAGTAGTTGCTTCAGCCCTGACTAAATGGCTCGTCTATATCGGCTCAGAGGTGTTGCGTGTGCTCTACTGCTTAGTAGCTCAGTTGTAGCATTGCCTGAATAGTGAAACTAGTGCAGTTCATAGATGAACTTGATGGAAATGAAACAGTCATGTTATGTGCCGTTGCTGAGATGGACGACGCAGAGATATGCCTATGACACGTTCAGATAGACACCGGTAGATAGCCTTTCCAATCTATTTTTACCTTCTATCAGTTCGGAACAGAGGCGCCTTCGAGAAAAATGAACTCTGTTTACGAACTGAAGAGTCCTCTGCCCTTCCATGATTTTGCACAAAGTGTATGGCATGATGTATGGCAGCTCCAAAAATTCATGGGCCACCATTCTTCTTCCACTTATTGTCCTCGAATTTGACTATGAACCTGCTCAACAGCGAAATCCGTGACAAGCCTACGCAGCACGCATGCTAACTTCAGCGCAACATACGGTACCATTTTCATTGGTTATGAGGAATTTAGTCGAGGATTTTAGGTGAAAGTACATCTATGAGAATGTTGCGAACGCCGATAATCCATATATCTATCCTTACCAGTGTTACCTTTGCTCCCATCCTTTCCCATAGTGGAAATTTAGTAGCGTTAGGGAACATTCCTAACGATGATAGGCAAAGCAACCTAAACAGTTCCCCTTTTGTTGCTAGTGATTGTGGACGTTATCGGAAAGAGAAGACAGAATCTCGCTTCCTAAGTTAGTTCTGAATAGAAAACCACCCTTTTCATCCTATTTGTCGTGGCTTTCAATTCGGCGTCGCTGTTCCGTTTTTATTAACATCGGGCCCGAACACGAAAGTTCCCATGCTTTTTGCTATAAGTTGCCTTGTTTTTATTAACATCGGGCCCGAACACGAAAGTTCCCATGCTTTTTGCTATAAGTTGCCTTCGGGCTTTCGAACGAGGGAACCTAGTCGCATAGTTTTTTCCACATTTGTTTGCCCACTTGAGCCCGAAATGAATTCCATCGTCACGTCCGTCACGGAACTCGGAGACGTCATTAGATTATGGATTTCACCGGTCAGGTTTCGTGTCGTTCCATTACTGAGTCCCTTATAAAGCCCCATATAGAGTTCCCTTACCTTTTCCTTTGGACGTACGATGAGTAGCTAGGGTGGATAGATCATGTGGGTATAGGTTCGATGAGCGATGGTTGTTTTAATGATGGGGTAACGTACATGGCTACGTTTTACTAGTCTTCACTCAGTTGTCCCACTACAGCTAGTGGCTGATATAACTTTCCTACAACTCCTATTGTAAGAGTTATTTGGGGTCGACATTACCCCAAACGAATTCTGGCACAAGTGACATACGCCATGAAACTAACTCCCGATCTAATGAAAAGAAGGTTGCTCTCTTCATTTGCGCACCACAGTGATGCGTAGGTGTATGGGTAAAACTCGAACATTTCAAATTTTACGCCTTATACACACAGATAGCAAGATATTGTATCGAAAAAAAAACAGAACTAATTGCGTCAGTGAAAGGGGGTGAACACCGGTTTTATACTTGTCAAATGAAACACACTCTAACGTCATGCACAAGCTTCANTTATGCACTACCCTATAAAGCGAGATGAAATGGAAACAATAGAATGGACATGAAAAAAGGGCAGATGATTTCAACTTTACACGAATGAGGCGTTCGCATTAACAGTACACAGGATTGAGCTGCTGCGATGGGAACAAAATGAAAGTAAGTACAAGTAAAACGAATGCTATGTACATGATTAGAAATTGGCTTACAATTTGGCTGGCTTTTTACTTATCTACCAACGAAAGCTGTAGAATTCGCTCTAGTTCTTCCTCTTCTCTACGGGCCTCTTCTTGACGTCGTTGTTCTTCGTCACGAGAAAGGCGTAAAGCCAAAGCAATCGGATCTTCTTCCTGTAAAGCTAAGCAGTCAGAAGACTCCACGAGTAACTACTTTAAACAATTCCAGGTTGTGCAGGTTCGATCTGGTAGCGCTTATAGCGAAACTCGGCCATTATCACTTAGACCGACCGCTTGGGTAACAGCTGACTGTGGGCTCTTTTCGCTACAGTTGCCAAGCTGCGCGATCAATTGCAACTTATTACACACACACTTTTGAGCAAAACATACAAAACCTTCTACTCCCTACTCATTGGTGTACCCACCTCCTGTGGAATTTCGTTGATTGATTCTCCGGCCATTCTTAGACTTTCATTGATTGCTAGAGCAATTTGTCGTTGTTCCTCGGCTTCTTCATCGTATAATGGCAAGGTATCTTGAGGGAGTAGTTGGTCTTAAAATGATTGCAGTTACACTGAATATTTGAGAAAAAAGTTTTTTAATCACAAAGCCAATACCTCAGAAATATTATTGGAATAGAGAAAAAATAATGAAAGAATTTGTAATATGTGCTTACTTATGGGGACGTAACCACTCTGGGAAGCATCAAGGCCACCTTGTGAACTATTTTGGCGGAAGCTTTCTTGTATAGCAAGTTGTAAGAGCATTTCTTCTTGTTGCTGCATGGATGGATGATCTGAAAGAACAATTATTTTTTACCGTTTGAATAACGGTAAAGGAAGAAAAATTGGTGAAAAGGACATACATATAGAGGCTGCACCACCCTGTAAACTCGACATGTCTTGTTCGTCTTCTGGCCACCATAGACTTGCACTAAGATCATCAACTGTTCTATATGAAGGCGGTATGGTGAATACTTCGTCATCTATGGCGACAGTCGCTACTTTGAATCCAGACTAGAAACGAAAGCCATCATGGGTGAAAATATGATTGAAAGACACTCCTCTCTCACCAAGGTCTCCAGTGGTGTGACGAATGGTCCGGGCTCATTTATTTGTCCGAAGGTGATCTTTGCACTTACTACGTGGAACAGTGGGATGTCTTAATGATTAACTTCAGTTAAAAAGTATTTTGAAATTCATGATGAACTGATGAGCTCATGATCGGTACAGAAAAAGTACTACGAAAACCGGTGCGCTCGGGTATTTGTTAGAATGTACTCCAAGGAACAGCTTCAGATCCGTAGCTTCAGGTCAAAGCACTACCGTCTCCCGACATTCATACGGGAGTATAATTAAGACGGGATCGTATTTAAGTGCCAGGAGGGATTAACAGCTTCAGGTAGGTTAGGAGTACACTGACTGTGGCACAGGGTCCAATCCGCGCTTGCGCAGTATAGTGGTCGGCTAGTGACATCTAGGCAGAAAGGGGAAACCAGTTTTGGAAAAAAAGGTCTAGAAGAAATTTCAAAATGAAATAATATATGGGATACATAGTTGAATCTTAACAAAAGTATTTTGTAATAGCTGCTTGTGAAAACATACGAAGAAACTGTTACTGTCAATTTCAAAAGCAAAGAAAGCAAATCAAACAGAACAGAACAGAATTAAAATAACTAAATGCCCACCAACCGATCCTAACGGGAAAGCCGGCAGGAAGTTGCATTCTTATAAAGTTGTGCAAGCGAGCAAAATGAGCGCTATTTGCAGCCATCAAGTCTACTATAGGCATCACTTGTTCCTAAAAAAAATCATCCTGAAACCTTTACTTCAATTCGATTCAATGTATTTAACAAACCTGGAATGAGAGCGGGTAGTTTTCAGCTAACCATAAAGTAGCTTTAAAATTATTGGACTTTTTGGTAACTTTCTTAGGTCGGCCTGAATATGATGATTTATTTTCGTCACATGAATTGAATATTTTTTNTTTTTTCTCAACTCACCAATATCACCATCCAATGGGAAATCTTTATCCAGATATTCATATACTGTTAAACCCGTGTCCAGGAGGTTTTCGGTTGTTGATTCTTCACTCGTTTCCGATCTAACAATTGTGCTCAGTAGATTTGTCAATAGATTTGAATTATCCTCCTTAAAAAGAACGGATATGGATGAGGAGGACTTTGGCAAGTTGAGCAATGTAAAAGCATGGATAAACAAATCAGTGGTAAAATGGTAAGTAAAATAGATAATAAGCCTTATATCCTTATAGTACACTATAAATAAGCGCAATTAAAGTCCCAACATTACTAAGAGTAGATGAAATGAAAGCCCAATGCGTACCTGTCTTGCACGCGCTGAATCTTCTTCTGATAGGTGTTCCTTGCGAGTTTTGGTGACCAGGTTCACGTTTGACGCATTAAACACCTGAAGAGCTACTTTGCGTTGAAAACATAATCACTAGTCTGCTTTTGTTTACTTTTACAGCGGTTTTTTCTCATGAATAGCCGGAAACTGGGTTCTGTATGAAGAAAGCCCGGTCGAGTTGAACATAAGTGGGGTTGGTAGGAACTGGGTAATCACCTGCCTTTACCCTAATGATTATACAGTGAGGAATCCTTATAAATTATAAATTAACTCATACCTTGCACTCGTATTCATCTATAGTCTCCGTCTTTTCTGTATTGCTTATCCAACCGAGTAAACCTCCACGATATGAGCGTTCGAAACCAATCTTGTCGACATCAATGAACGTCGTCGATATAGGTGATGTCATTCTTAATTGAATTGCTAACCAATCATTTGAATATCAAAAGGAAGAGCTCATTGAAGCATTTTTATTTCCCAGCAAAACATACCGCATATCCACGGCTTCCTGTGTCGGTGTGAACTCCTCCAGCGTTTCATTATCGTGGAGAATTTGCCTAGTTGCCTGAGAAATGACGCAATGTAGGTATTAAAATTTGTAAGAAGTTATTTTTAATGAGGAGAGACTGAACGATACGTATCTTCTACAAAACTTCAAGCGAGAAAGTATGCTTTCTGGCGTTTGGGAGTTTTAGGGTCTCCCCTTTCTTTTCGCATAAAAGATCCTCAATTCATTGGACTGAATCATTCCACAGCAAAAAAGACTTACCGTTTTTGTGTCATGATCGATGATGATGAATTCTGGTAAGGAATGTTCATCCAGTCGGAAAATATACGTTTGATTTCCTCTTTTCCAACTGGAAGCTTCAAATCCCACTAACGTCGTGTCTATCCGTACTTTAGAGCCCTGCTTGTATATCTGTAAGTGCAAATCTCATTGAGCAGATTATACAAGATCCAAAACAAAAAAAAACATCCAAAAAATGACCTTGTAAGTATCAGACGGGCACATTCGACTTATAAACGGTACCCAACTTGCAAATTCCCAGCCCATTTCGCAGTAAAAATCAGGGGAATTCTAAAAGAGAACTTCCTGAGAACTGGCGTTCAATCAATAAGCATGGAAAAAGGTGTATAATAAGGAGTAATACAAAAAGGAACCTCCAATGTAGTTAAGCAGTCCTTCATACTGTTAGCACCTCGAACACTTCTTTGGTAATCACGATACATTATAACATTTTTGACCAATTCGGGATCACCAAATGAAATGGCTTCGTGGCTTACTGACCACATTCCTAGAAGAAACTAACATAGCAAATAAAATAGGTATTCTAAGAATTAACTATTCAAATACCTTTATTTTGGGCGTCCGCGTTCGCTCCCTTTTTCAGAAGTTCAAATGCACACTGCTTGTGGCCCATAGTTACAGCAAGCATCAATGGTGTTCTGGAAATTTTCAGGATCTTATAAGATGAATTCGAAGACAAGGTCCTAACGCCGAGGTCTAATCGATCGCCCATTTCAAAATTGGCCGCGCCGCGACCGCGCGCGTCACAATATGTTGCGCACGCGCCTCGTCAAGCAAATACTTCGTACTTACAAAAAAAAAAACAAAAAGGGAAATACAGAAGCACTCGCCTTCCACGACAATCTAGCTTCTCCAATTGATCTGGTTCAGTTTCATCTAGTGCCTTCTTTAGTTCTTCGACGTCATTGAGATATACGAATCGGTGAAGAGGAAATTCCGAGTCCAGTTGATGAGCCATTGCTACACAGCGGCTCAAAAACCTCTGAAATGGCATTACAGTGAAGAACTTGGACAAGCTCGTTGACTATCATGGGAACGGCGGTTAGGGAAAGTTCCAGTACGAAGGGTGAGTCACTCTCGGATGTAAATATTTGGCACCGTTTTACGAGTAGAAAATATATTAAGTAAGTACGAAATAAAAAACGAACAAAAACGGAAGAATAGCTGGCAGAGAAATATATTTTGAAGAACATTTGAATGGGATGTAAGGAAGCAAAAACTTTTGGATAATTCTGGGGCACTTTGACGCCGGACTGGTTAGCATACGCTATGTTATGCTCCGCAGAATATTGATAGGGTTTTGAACTGTGAACGGGCCATATGAATACAGAAATGCAAGGATTGCCTTGATAAAAAGAAATTTGAAATGAACAAGAATGCGCAGGCACTGTATTGCGTCTGTCATGCAAAAAATACCTATTGATTGATGACAATGTCAGAAGTTCATGTATAACAGGTTGTATAACAAGTGCTGAGAGCGCACAGTCGACAATAAAAACTTCATTGACAAGGTCCGCCCAACTGTATGCCGGTGATACCTGCGCCGCTGAACGAAGACGGTGAGAGTATGAGGGAACTTGGGGAAAAGTTTGAAGTTTGCATAGGACGATGGGTTATACGGTAACAAAAAGCACGATGGGGACCATAAAGTTATGAATAAGGCAAAGTGGGAATAACAAGTCGATCGCTATCTGAGAAATGCTTACGAGCACTTTTCGCCAGTACTGTGCGCTTTCCGCGAGCGAGCTTTCGTAATGGTTGATGAAACGGTAAAGAAAAGGGTCTCTGAAGGAACCTCTTAAAGGAGCTGCACGGAAATAGACCTCCCTAATAATAGTGTCAGTAGCATTGGACTGAACAGACTGAAAATAAACCGAACATCTCCCACCATCGATCTTTTTCATTCATCGTAACGTGGTTTGAACAAACACCTGACATACCACATTGTTGTCTCGTTTAATGCGAATATCTGCAAAAGTTCAATGCCCCTGAAGCTTCGCAGGAGAGAATTATAGGCTATCATACATATCACTCAGAATTACCACTTTCTAGAACTTGCCAGTCTCAAAACTGCCAAGTGTGCCGAGAAAATCAGACAGGTGAGGGGGTAAAATGGCAGCCATCGCCACAAATTGTTGAAGTGATAATATTAATGCGAACTTTTCAAGTTCAAGAAAACGTGATATGCAACAGTGGAAAATTGAATCGTCCAAAACAAGCACAGAAAGGGTGTAATGGTCGTCCTTGCAAAAAGAAACACTTCGCAAAGAAACATGCAAAACCAGGGCCAGTCGGGCCCGACAGCGAGTGTACGTGTACTGTAGGTCAGCGACACAAGCTGTGCGTATAGTCAGACGTGGCTCACTCACAACTACAAATAAATAGCACATCAGTTTTTATCGAATCACCTTCGTCCAAGTAAAACCAAACTTCACACTCTTCACTATGATGTTTGGTGAAATTAAAAGATTATCCCGATAGAAAGAGTTACAGCCTTTAATTGACCCTACCTGGCGGACTCAAGTTTCTTTTATGGCATCTGGCTTGAGCTACATAGGGAAATTCGGAATCGTAAGTCATTTTAACTGCTCCAAACAGCTCATGCAAATTCTCGAATGACATCACCAGCTCTATGGCTCCGTGCCAGCACAATCCGTACAGGACCGGCAACTGCTGGCATGGCGCCAGCCACGATCGATAGCTGGTTGCGATGCCCCGGCTCTCAGCGAAAACACGTGCCAGGCCGTCATTCACTCTCACTCTCTGCCGCTCTGTATCTCGCCTTCTACAGCACGTCCTCCTCGGCTTTACGTACTGCGTCTCTGGTTAGCACATACTCACCGACGCACGTCTCGTCGTCTGCGTCTCTGGCTCGCTTCGCTATGTCGTGTCTGGCCTCAGCGGCTGACCTCCGCCGTTTGCATTCTCTCTCCGGCACCGTCTGCGCGGCGGTCGCATCCTTCCTCCCTTTATTTCTCCTCTTCACTTACATTTCCAAATCCACAATTTCCATTCATTGATGATGTAGACTGATCGGACTTTGGTTGATTAACGGCTTGACAAGAATTCAAGGCTGAAATGGTGATGATCCCATCAAAATCGCTCCGCAATGTGTGGTCTCATCGTCGGCCTGGACTTGATTTCGTGTCGATGTGTTTTAACTAAGATAATTCCACCAAAGTTAAAATATCTGTTAAATTAGTGTTCACGGTGGCTAAAATGTTCACTCAGTAGTTCAGCACAACTTAAATGGTGTGTAAAAGTTGTGACTCGATGACACTTTTGATGGAGTGGTTTTATAGCAAACGTCGTGCAATCTTTGCAGATTGTCTGTTATCGTAGTGAGACCGACTTAGTGCAGTCATCCAACCTTTCCACTAAACCGTTGCAAACTTTGTTTTCTCGGAACACAGGAAATTTCCAGAAAGTTGGGAGTATTCCCACCAGGTCGAGTGAATGGCTTTTCTGCCGTCCTTTGTCGTTAACCAAACGTCGTGGAAGATTTGGGTACCATCACATGAAGTAGATTCGAAAGGGCTCCTAGATATCGCTGAATTATGCTTTTGTTCAAAAATAAGTATTTTNTTTTAACCTTCAACTTGTAATCTTTGCTCTAATATGAGCCTTGAATCCATGTGATCTCACAAAAATATGTTTTTGTTAATCTTTACATAGAGCAATGTAGAAAATCTACACCATTAGGAGGAATCGCGATGTAAGCAAAAGGGCATGGGTACTTATCGATCGTGAAGTTTGGGAAATCGATCGATAAGCATCTAATCTTACTCGTGTGCTCGCCGCGGCTGAGTAGCGAACAGTGCCCGAAACATGAAAGGAGATGGACGTTCAGTGAATGGGTGAAGCATATAGTTCAAAGGACGAGTGGGTGTATGGTATTTGATGGTCCTATTATGAAAATGAATTTTGGCCAGTTCAAACTGGTAAATCTACAAAGTAGCCTCGGGCTTCACTCGTACGCCGACGTTTTTCCTGCGTATGCTATGCTAGCCGTTCTTCACGTCAGATTAGCTGCATGTTCAACGTTGCCTTTTTCAAGGCGGGTGTAAACCCATTTTAGCGAGTTTTAAGGTATTCNNNTATGCTCTCTGGTGCTCATCGCGTTTGTGATGGACAACGAAAAACGCATCATGGAGCATTTCATTGCATCTTTATTTTCAGGTGCTTATTGAATTTTTGTGGTTGTACGGAAGCGCTCGTCGTTACTGCGACTGAATCTGCTTCGTGCGGCTTTTCTGGCAGTTACGAAGTAATCGAGTGGTGGGTTTTTTCGAAGGTATCGAAAGATGGTTGTTCTGTTGAAATTGAGTGGGTGGAGAAGGCTTCAGTATGATAACGAACTGTTTCTCCGTATTTGCATAATGGATTCAAAGTGTTTGGTTCAACTTACGGCAATGTTTATGGCGCAACGCAATGCAAGCGCTTCGTGAGGAGTTTTCCCATGGGGTTGTGTGAATGATTTCCGTACATGGGAAACTCCTGATGAAAAGAAGCGAGTCCAAAGAGCCTTGTTTTTGTTTCGTTTCCTCATAATAAAAATCAACCATAAACCTCAAAGTATGGATACTTTGCGGATTTGCAGCCCTCGCCTTCGGCGGTTCTGCCCGTATTAGTCCCGTTGCTAGGAAATTGTAGCAGCTTAATGAAAAAGCATCCTCATGTAAAACTCTCAATAGCTAAGAAAGAAGAGAGTTATGAACATGACGTAGAACATTTCATTTATTTAAGACTTTAATAAGCGGCAACAGTAATGCTGAAGGGACGATTTTGAGTATACTCCACAGCATTGCTGAATCGACAAAAATAGCCTCTACCATCATTACGCATTAAGGGCCGAAACCTGTTAGTGTTTAAGCTTTACCTCACTTCGCAGTATGACTGAGAATTACTTTTGTTCGATCATTTTGGTGGCAGCAATGTAGCCAGTAGTCCTGTGGTCTTGCATTTGACAGCGTGTTTTCTATTTTTAGCAGATGAAGCTGCCCTCGGTTTTCACTCAGTGCGCACACACATTTTCTAATTTTTAATAGCAGGAAGTGAGGGAACCATTTGCTCGTTAGGTTATTGAGATGTTTTAAAAACGAGTTGTGGTTAATTTGCAGAAACTGTAGATTCCTCGAGTTTTGCGATAGCATTTTGGAGGAATACTGTTCAAATGGATATGAATGGGATGTTGGGGTGAGGATATGTTTACCCGACTCAACTTTCAGGGTGGCCTGGCGGAATGAGTTTGTCACTTTGTCAGTTCAGGTTTCAAAGACCTCACATCGATTGTTTAAGCTTGAAAGTTGGATCTCTGATTCACTTCTACCCTTTCAGTTTGCAAAAATCTTTTTGTGGAATACACCATAGCTTTGATTGTCTGCTATGTTGTACCTGGACAAGCAGCGGGGAAGGTTCAGTTTTTGTGGCTTGTTCGGAGTGCAGAGTACTCTGAAAGGTGTTTTGGACCTTTGATTTTGATTTTTAGTACTTTGGTATAGCCGGCGTCTAAATTCCGATTTTTTAAGAGGGATCGAGCTGTTTGGCAATTGAGTTTTACGAAACAAATTTTGCCATCTTCTTTAGTAGAATGAGTGTTGAGTGTACTTTCTCCAAGCGATATTAACCATGTGTGTTGTGAGAGCTACTAGCCATCGAATTTTCGCTTCGATCATTAGTCTTGCTGATAGTCATCTTGCAGTTAGAGACGACGTTAGCACACTTTACTAGGGCGGGTTCCCTTATAATGAAAAAGGATGATTAATTGTGTTGAGAAAACGGCTTCGCTGTAAAAGCCTGTTTCTACAGCAGTTTGTAGTGTAGCTGTGAAGCGTTAGATCCTGTGACGTTTTTTTTTTCATGCCCATAACTGTGCAAAGGAGAACGGTTTTATACCAGAATTGCTTTTATTATTATTATTCCAGAGCAAGGGTGTATTTAATTGACTCTTTTATGGAGGGTGCATTTAACAGACTCTTTTATCTGGTGTTAGGATGTTTCATATTTGACGAAGTTAAATTAGTTTACATCCGTATAACTTGGGCAGTTTTTACGTCTCTTTGGTCTCAGTGAAGTGGATGTATCTTAAATTTTTTGGAATTATTGTTGAATTTAAAATGCCTTTTAAATCTGTAGTTTGGTGTAAGGTTAGAAGAAGCATAAATAGTGATATATCAAGAAGAATAACTGATTCAAAAAATTGATTGGTTTGGGTTTTTAGCGCAAATACTGAAATCAGAGTTGACTAGAGAGAATCGTTTTCTTTGGTATAAGCTCATTTAATGATAAGATAGTATTAAGTGAGGGCTGGACTGGATCATTCGTGTGGCCTTTTGTTATTTGGATACTACCGTCGTGGAGAAGGGAATTACGAAAGCTTTGTTTAGATTACAAGCAACCGTGGAGTTTGGTGTTTCTTACTCTGGCATGTCAATGCGGGACATTGGCAAACCTCCGGTTCGTGGCAAAACATCGCCTTATGGCTTTTTTGTAAAGATGTGCTATGAAGAGCACAAAAAGAAGTACCCAAATGAGAATGTTCAAGTGACAGAAATATCAAAGAAGTGCAGTGAAAAGTGGAAGGTAGGACACATGAGTTCTCAGTTATAGTTTACCTTGAAAATTTTGTACGCTTTAGACTATGTCCGATGATGAAAAAAGACGCTTCTACGAGCTGGCTCAGAAGGATGCGGAACGGTATCAAGCCGAGGTTTGTCATTTTATTAACTTGATTTTTAGATAGGGTGGTATTATATATGTTGCCATCATTACCTTCGTGAAATCTAATTAAATTTTGATTGAAAAAGTTGTAAAAGTGTTGACGGATGGTTCTATTCTTCTTAAGGCTGAAGGCTTTGCGAGGCCGTGGATTGTATTGGAGCCGATTGGGGTTATTCATTAGAGTTGCGTATCACACGCTATTGCGCAACCCCCCAGTCTTTGAGATCGCAAAGTAACTCGCACAGGATGGGATTCAGCTACAAATTTCACTAGTAGTGCAGTAGCTCTGGCTCTAACTAATCTTCTCCCTACGTTTTTCCAATATTTGCATGAGTGGATTTTCTATTTCTTTTCATTAGTAGTTACTTTTTCAATTTCTTTGCTGAATAAGAAGCCCCAAACACTGCTTGTCTCGTATAAATGGAGATGATGTAAAATTAGATGTCAAGATGCATCAGTTCGGAAAGAATCTGACCGTGTTTTTTTTAAATCGGTTTCGAATTTCTTTTCTTTCGCTTGTTGGGGAGATTACAGCTGTTGCACAGGTCTGCACAGGTCACACGGTTTTTCTGAGGGTTGTTGTAAAAGTTTGTCTTTTCTTATCCTAATCTCTAAAGTATGGTAATTCTCGCTTAATAGGATTCTTAGTCCTATTGTGAATTCATATGAGCTCGAAATATGTAGCCGCAGTTGTAACTTTAGAAATTCGTAGGTATCAATTAGTGCAATCTGGCTTTCGGTATTATCAAATCGACCTTTCCTTCAGGTTTTTATAATTTAATACAATTTTGTTTGAATAGTGCTGATTGAAACTGCACCTTAAAGAGTTGTTTTGAGGTGGCAGCGTACGGTGGAGAAGACGCCATGCGAAAACGAAAGCGTGCAAAGAAAGATCCTAATGCGCCAAAACGTGCCCTGTAAGTGTTTTAAAGGAATTTGCAAAGAGGTGTCATTTACAGTATTTTCTCGTAGGTCCGCCTTTTTCTTCTTTTCCCAGGATAGAAGACCTGAGGTGCAGCAAATGCACCCAGAGTGGAAAGTCGGACAGGTACTGCTTTCATTCTTTCAGTATAGCTCGTCACATTTTAATGACTACGATCATCTTCCTTTTATGAAATCTTCTTACTTATAAGTTTTGAGTAAATGTGTGGATGTGTGGAGATACGGGAGACGGCATACTTACGAGGTTTAGGTGACGAGTGAAATGAGAAAAGCTGTAATTGTAGTCTGAAATTAATCATAGTAGCTTTTGCGAGAAATGCTAAGTTGCCATTTTCATTATGAATGAGCAAAGGAAACAGGTCAAGATTTGTAATGTTGCTGGCTTTGTGTTCTTTTCGAAGAATGAATCTTGGGAGTAACAGGTAGCACTACTGGGGTCAAATACCCGGCTTGAAATGAAATTTGCTCATGAATGTTTGTACCGAATATTTTACTCTGTTTAGGTTGCGCAGGAATTAGGGCGAATGTGGAAGAACGTGTCTATGGACGAAAAAGATATGTATGAAAGAAAAGCCCTGGCAGACAAGGAAAGATATGCTGAGGTATAGTTTCCACTATTATTTCTGCATCCACTATTATTTCCTTACCTTTTGGGGTTTTAGGGCTGGTAAGTTTATATAGATATATGAGCGGCGCTGAATAGACAAAAACTGTGACTTTGAGTAATTCATTAGTATGAGCTTTGTTCGCTTAATCATTCAACCTTAGCCTACTTCTTCGGCTTCGTTTCCATTTTTTCATTGTTACCCCTAACCGTTAAGGAGCAATGCTTTATTTTATCTTTTCAACCCAGCGCGGTTTCTGTCTGATAAATTGCTCTGGCAAGCACCCGAGATAATGTAGCCCCTTTTATATCTCACTTATTGTCAGTTCTGACTACTTTAAGAGTAGCTTATAATCCATATCACTAGACTCCGCTAGGGCTTGTGGTAAGGTAAGTGACATCTCCATTTGCCGGATTCGGTTTCTCGATTTATATTAGGAAGGAAAAAAGTTGCAGTAGATTGAAAATAACCTTTATTATTCGTCGCTGCGCTCCACTTCTAAAGAGTTTTTGCAGGAGATGCGCGATTATAAAACGGCTATAACGAAGATTCCCGGTTTGGAGCACTTAGAGGAAGAACATCACATGCATTTGGTTCACGTCGACGAGCACGATCTACAGCAAGGCCAAATCGTCTGAGAGTCAACTGTTGGGTTGTGTTGGGGTGGATGGCTTTCTATTCGGGGTTTTGCTGTTTTTTGTGCTCTGTTTTGTCACAATGTCACAATCGTTTCCTCTCCCCCAAAATTATTCATTCAATTTATAATTGTTTGATATTTTGCAATGATGACGGCGTCCTTTGCTTGAAGTGCTGCTTCAATCTGAACCATGAACAACCACATCAGGTCACGTTGCAGCATTTTTATCTTCGTCGTAAATTGAGTTGAACCCTTCGTTAGCAGAGGTTGAGCTTATCAGAGCAGAATAATTCTTGAATGCCTGTAGCGCTGCACTTCGTTCCGTTATTCAATAGTATATATGTTTCTCCTTGTTCCATCGTTCATTATTCTCTATTTCTCAAAATATTCCTGGAGTACTCGTTATGTTTCCAAAATCGTAGCTTCTTAAAAATGTCTAGTGTAAAATTACACATATCGTAGTTAAAATGAAAAGTTGATTGTATTCCCATATGTCATGCGCTAAAATACTGTACAGTTGCCTATAAATTGTCTTGTTGTTGTGTACTACTTGATGATCGTTACAGGAATTCCGACCAAAATAAAGGTTGCCGATATAGATTAGTAGGTTACCGTAACGTATTTATTTTCATTTTTATTTGTAATCGAATAGCACACCAAAATCGTTTATTTCTGATTCTGGTTATATGGATTTTCGAAAAGTGTCGCACTGAGCTTCGGTTCTCGTTTACCATAATTAAACCGTACGAATTGTAATGTTGACGATGGATAGTCGAATGGCTGGAAATGCTGAAATTGACCATGTACGATCCAATAGGAATGATCCCATAAGTAGTTGCGTAGATTGAGGTTGGTTATTGATTTTACGCTCATGTATATCGTATGGCTAGGGATACCTAATGACATTTGGACAACTTACCCCATTGTAGCGCCCTCTCCTTCGTCGAAATCGTTGGCATATGTAGCATTGTAGTATACAGCACAAGAATAGGACTACGAGAAATGCGGTAAGGACCGTGAGGTACTGTAGAATGTGTTCACTTCCATCTCTGAATAAGAAAAATGTAGTAAAATTATTCAGTTAGTACTTAACTATCCTAAAGTAAAGTATCGCTCTTTGGACTTTTTATGGTAAGATGGCGAGCGCTCGCCTTTAGATTTTTGCGCCCCAATAGTATGAGGGCTAGATTTGGTTACAACACCGTAGGGATACTGCCGGAAATTCAAGCTGTTTTTCCAAGGGAAAGTTCTCTCAAATAACCGAATGCTGCATCGATCTTGTTGCTAACTATCGAATACATACNCCCCCCCCCCCCCCCCCCCCCCCTTCCCTTGGTATTTGCCCCATCTACCCTAATCTCAGATTTCCGAAACATGGGCCCCATATTCATCAACTGCGTAGTCTCCCTACTTCTAATAGAAGAGAGAGAAGATGCGATTTCTTCGCCAGCTTTTCTCCCCTTGAGCCCGAATAAATGTATTTTTTAAAGGGAGAGTGTGAAAGAATGACAGAGAGGAGACTTGTAGTTCGCCGTGTTCTTCATAATACTAAATGAAGGGTGAGACCACCAATTGCTTTTCATTTCACTTCGCCCTTGTGGTTTACTCATCGTTGCCGTAATTTTACGACATCCTTAGCAGCCATTTTTTATGTATCCCAGGATCGAGTAAAACAGTTGGCGTATGCGTAACAATCGAGCAGTTTTTTGCATGAGAACTAGCACGAACAGAAAGCATAGATGATTCATTATTTGGCCCTCTGAACCATCCACAAAGTACAGAATTTCTGTGATTCATCAGGTTTCGGAATTTCAAGGGAATCAAATCACATCAGTATGATAAGTGCAAGAGTGGAGGTATTGCAGCCGCTACTGATCAGCACTTGAAATATGCGGCACGTATCCCCAATCGCAACAATTGTGAAGACAATGATTCAGGTATTTGGAGTGTAACTTTATTTACAAATATGGACCAGTTGTATCCGTCTTTATTAGTAAAGGGGACCGGTTAGAGGGGGCAATTGACACACTATAAAGAGAACTATCAGTTTTTCAGTTTTTGGTCTGTTTTAGGAAGCCCGAATAAGCTGGAGCTTACCGGTTCATTTTGATTCTAATGCAACTTTATAATCGCGTTAACTATCTTCAAACATTGAGCACAGAAATGAATAAAATTGATCACACAATTCAGCAAGTCGTGGGATCAAACCAGTCTAAGCTGGGAAGGGGTGAACAACTAGCTCTGTCTAGACTGCTTTGTTTAGCGTTGGTCACAAGAATGAAGTACTGGCATTAACCATTCCTGCTTTGGGAAGAGTCTAGTAGCATTTAAGATTCGTAGACATGAAACATTGACTTAAGGGGGTTCCGTTGCAAGAATAGTTTTCATGGCCATTTATGTATTGAGACGACTTCTGACTTCTCCCTACCTCCTGATGCACCTCTCACACCCCTACCTTTCGCGTTGCAAAAGGGTAAATCACAGTTTTCAATTATCTTTTGCTTAGAGCAACTTGGTTTGTCAGCCCGTGCACATCAAAGTGCTCTAGAATTTTAACGAAAAGTCAAGTGTATGGCGAGTTGAGGGGTTTGATTAAAGACAAACTTTCTCTAAACTACACAAGCCTTTGATGTATACCCCTTCTATGTGACCTTGTTTTCAAGTAATCCCTAAGCATTGAAATGACCATGGTGGCGGTTTGTAACTGGTAGATAGGCATTCGTGACAGTTGTCCACCATCCATGTAGGTTAAGTAATTAAATGCAAAGTTCCGTCATAAATGGTTTCTGAATTTCCCGCTTTGAATGAACCTGTGATGCCCAAAGACAGCGTGAGGTACGTCGTCGGATCGAAAACGGTCGAGTTAGGGTGTAGGGAGGACCTTAAAATCGGCTTGGTCGATGTGCACAGCCAAGGCGTACGAGTGCTTAAGCGTTTTATCAGTTTAGAGGTTGCGCCATTCGCACCAGGGCCCACAGCTTGCACGCGAGCAGCTTGTTGCAGCCAGCTAAATGTAATGGCGCGCACATTTAAACAGCTTTTCCAAATAAACCTTCCGTGCAGCTTTTGTCGACGCATTGTCGCCCAACCCTAAATTTACCACTTTTTTAGGGCCTACTACTTCTGAATACGCAGTTTTTAGCTATTCTTCGCCTCTATTGCGTTACACTGGTTCATTACTTCCAGTACTCGTTTACAACTAGATAAAGGATGAAGTTTTTGGCGTTAATCAATCCCGTCTGAGGGATGCGCCCTCACACTCGACTTCCATTCAGAATCGTAGTGGTGTAATGAGTGCGTATGTGACCTATACAATGACTTGCGGTGGCCAGCTGATGTATAAGTCAGTGCTTTTATCCTTCCAGACGAGCTTAATACCAATTAACCGACCCTGGAGGGATGAAGGGCTTGGTTGGCCTAGGCGGGCACCGAACCAGGATTTGAACCTATGACCGTACTTGTGAGATAGTGCGCCACTTGCCCCTGCACTACCTCCTCCCCTACAACTAGATACTTAAAATAATCGTGAACTGTGCCCTCCACCTCCACCCATCTATCCACCCCCAAACCCTTAATTGACCTCGTTGGAACGTAGTCCTTTTCTTTTTCATATGATATAGCTTAAGTGGCGTACGCCATGTGAGTAAATCGATCTTTACCACCTGATAAGCTTTGTAATGGAAGACGAACGTCAAATGCGTGGCGCAGTTTGCAGTGGTTTGCGATATTATCTTTTTTGTCAGTGATTTCGCTCAGATGGCTCCAAAAGTGTATTTTGGGAATGGAATTAGTAATTGGAGATGGCAGCGAGAAAGGCAACAGATGGTTTTTCCTAGTGACAAGTGCAGCCAGGCAGACATAAGAGATAATTTCTTTGGTATGTTGCGAAATACTTATTTTAATATTTTCCATTTTTTTNTTACATCTGAAATGCATGTAGAAACGGATAGAGTGGATTTAGGAAATTTCCCAGTGGCACCCCTTAGAGGAGCGGGCACCACAACCACGAAATGTTTATTCGCTTAGTGACTATCTATGAGTTAATTTCGCGATTCTTTTTAAGTGGTAGAACCGGTTCGATTGAATTAAGGCTGAAGTTTCGGAAGATGGTTGCCATTTTGAGATTAATGGGTATAGTATTCGGAAGAAAAGGATCATTCATAAATATTAAGTCTGCAACCCAGTAACGGCATATATTTTGGAAAAACTTCATTACCTTGTTCCTACGAGAACAAGTATTCATTTAGTGTTTCATTGGACATCAAATATTCAGGTAATTGATCTATACGTATAGATTACTTTGAGAAACAGGTGGTCATCCTTCGAGACGATTTTTTGAGGTATTTATGGTTAGAAATATAAGCGGTCACTTAGTTGCCAAACTAATATTTACTGAATGGTGACCAGCTATTTTACTCTTGATGGCATTGTCTGCCCTTAGGATACCTTGCGATAAACATTAATCATCGTTTAATGTGGTAGTTATTAGTTAAATGTGAATACGAAAAATCTATAGCGAACACAGAGAAAGAACAGAAAAAACTTACGACTGGAAGAACATCTGGTGAATGAAGTGTGTCGTTGTAAAATCCTAATGGACCGCTGGGTGTGAGGCGCTCAGAGCGAGCAGAAATCAGTTTAAATGAAGTGCTGCCAGTGGTAGTAGTGGTGTTCGCTCGGACAAGATGATGGCGCCCTTGCTGGACAGTGTGGTAGACGTAGACGAGTCAACAGCACGCCTGATATAGTTTATCTAATGATGTGAGCGAGTTCGTTTTTTTTCAAACACCTGAGTGCGAATCGATAGGCTATCATTCATTGCCCCCTGCTGAACGGCTAGCCACGGGTGGGGGGAGAGGGGGTGAGAAAGGGTGAAGCGGGTAGGTAGCACAAGGTCAGCGGTGTTTGCCAGCAATTTCTCTCCGGTAATCACCTTTTTATTGCCATTAAATTGCCTTGGAAGATGGGTGGCCGCTGCAGGGGAATCATTTCGATGATAAGGTGTGAGTCAGTAGTGGACAGTTCAAAAAATGTGTGGGCTCATATTATTTCGAGGCCGGTTACGGTATCATACGGTACATGTTGTCTGTGAAAGATTGATTCTAACAGCGGGATCTAGGTGGGCACTCCTAAGCGACGAAATAAGAACATTGAATGAGTCAGAAAATCGGTGAAATAGATACGCAAATGGTGTAAAGTTGTAAAAGTGCTAGTGACCTTCAAAGGAATAGAAACTCGATAAATTTGCTGGTAAACTAGTAAACTTTACTCTTTAAAGAAAGGAGGAAAGTGAAAGTAGAACACTAATGAAATGACAGAAACTCTCGCCCCGTGATTTGATACACAACGGCATTTGCCGGTATTCGATTACAGTGATAAGTAAACCAGTCTGACTTTTTTATTTGATTTTTTCATACAGATCAATTTCATTTCTACCAGGAGTTTGTAAATTACTTTGCATTGTTATACCATGCACTTACCCAAGTGGAGAGTGGAGAGGGTAATAGAACGGAGTAGATAGAGTGGCTATCCTGCGACTTTAGAAGGGTATTTCGTTGAGCGGCGGTAACATGACCCCCTCTTAAACTCGTTCTTTTCGTTCATTTGCTCGTTCAATGACGTTTTTTGGAAAGGCCCCCTTACCGTTTCTACTTGATGCATTTGCACGGACAACGCAAAAAGTCGGTGTAAAAGTATGAAGTAAGTTTCTCCCCTCCTTTTTACCATCTATGCCGTGCTGCACCATCTGTTNCTTCAAACTTATGCGACTTGAGCATGACATTGTTCTCCTTGACCTACGAATTTAATTTATAATTTTTTTCCAAAAAATGCAGAGGCCGAGTCCGTGTAGTACCAAGGACGCACACTACTACACCCATGGCCACGGGTTCGTTCGAACCTCAGGTCGATATCCGCCTAGAACAAAGCTTTCCATCCCTCTGGGGTGGTTAATTGATACCAGACTCGTTTAGAAGGATAAAAGCACCGACTCTTACATCGACTGGCCACAGCAAGTCATTGTATAGGCCACATACGACTCACATCGCCACTACGATTCCGAATGGAAGTCGAAAGTGGGGGCGCATCCCGAAGAAACGAGAATGATTGATGCCGAAGGGTTTATCCTCTTTCTCAATAAAAGCTGAAGGAGTCCACTGTGTGGGGCTATGATCGAACCTAGTAGTAAGTTCAATGTCATTATTTATTTTTATAAAAAAAAGGTTAAGTAATGTAGTTAAAGCAGTCGTTAGTAGGTTAAGAGCTGGTCAAGAATTGAACTAATAAGCCCGACGACGAGCAGACAAGAATGGCGCATTGTAGCGTTGGGCTACACATGTCGTTTTGCACTTCGTGTGGCCGTTGGCGACTGTGCACGCAGTGTCCCTTAACGACTGTGAGAAAATAAAAAAAAAGGAGCAAACGCAACTTGGAAGGGAATTAATTACGGCAGAGTGCATGGAAAGCTCTTCAGTTGCACTTTCTTAATCGAGATTTCTCCTGAAAGGAAAAGTCTTTCAGAATTTTCTAGGGACAGCCGTCTAAGCATTATGTGCTCGATTGATTGGCTAATCGGTGAGTGGTCCTAAGCACCTATACTTATGCACTAATTATGATCCATTAGTGGTTTATTTAGTTTAATTTAATTGTTTGCTTTTATTTTTTGTTTTTGTTTTTTTTTTGTTTATTCAAGTTGAATTCTTTATTACGTCTACTACGTCAAAAAATCGCTTCCGGAACTCATCGAATAAAATCTTTTTCGAATGAAAACCAGATAGTTGCCAACGGTGTTCCGATGGCAAAGGTGCAGGTTACGAATTCAGAACTCAAGATTGCTATGATAGTAGTTTCAATGAAGCTAGGAGAGCTTTTTGCCCTACCATGATGGACACTCATTTTGAAAGGCAGGCATTGAAACTCTGGCTTGTTTTTGAGCGAGTTCTAATGAAAATTTGAGCGTAATATCGGGTGATTAATTCTCAGCAGCACAAAAAACATAAATCGTAATGGTGATGACTCATTGCATATTCATGGCCGCTGCGCTCCTTTTTTCGTTTTTGGTAAGATTGAACTGGAGATATGGTCGAGATATCCTTACTGAGTTCGAATTTTTTGAGGTTATTTTTTTTNNTTTTTTTTTGTGGTCGCCATAGTGATGAGAATTCAACTGAATAAGAGATTCGCTCCTGGATCGTAATGAATATGAAAAAAGAAGTTTGAATCAGCAGAACGGAGGAATAGTGTTTGATGACTAGTTATGCCTAGGGTAGGGTTACTTTCATGTGTAACTAGTCGAACCGCAACATAGTATGTACTACTATCGGTCTATCGGTTTTCGATTGTCGGCTGAAAACCGGTGTTTATACCGAGTGATTAATTGACCACCATTTGTCAACTTCAGAATATCACAGTCTGTGATTCCTTCATATGACTCTTGTTTGACGGATTCGATCTTATCTTCGAGAGAAAATTTGCTGGGAATAGAGTCCGGAAAGTCGAGTGAGAACGCACGATGTTGAACATCCTTTTTGCTTTCCCGTTTCAGTGTATATGCACCATGAGTCACTGTAACCTATGGAATTCGGATCCCTTCTAATGCTATTCATATTGAAAACGGATTCTAATAAGGTTAGTTGATGGGAAGATGGCAAAGAGGGTGTGGTATTGTCATTCTGTGCCATCACCTGGTAATAGTGATGAGTGACATCTTTATTCTTCGCTGTTATAACAGCTTCGAAAGCCTTTCTTTTCTGGAGTTGTAAGAAGTTGGTCAACAGCGGCGTGTTATTTATCCACCTTTTTTCAAATAACCGTGATATCTGTACCTGTTTTCTACTTTTTAGATGCTATTCTGTTAATGGTGTTTACATTTTTTTCAAGTTTGTGCCATTTCACTCTTATTCATGACCCCTAATTGAACCTGATAGCAGAAGAAAATTCTTAATCGTACTGCGACCATCTGTAAGTTTTACTTGCATAACCAGTTTTCATTTTTATTTCCTGATTTTTGTTTTTTTTTATTAAGCAACGAGAGCAAATCGCGTGGATTGTAGCCTATCGGCACACTCGTAAGTTTTCAATTGAAGGCTCTCGCGTTAGTTTTCTCATTTGATGTGAATCCTTTACTCGGTGGTTTTACGCTCGGTTTACTGTCGCTGAACTTTTTTTATCATCTTTGCTTACATTTTCTCGAGTTTTTTGTTCACCAAGAAGTATCTCACGTCATGTGAACATTAACTTTTTCTGTGATTTGCACTTAAGCTTCATGCGAAGCGGCCGTTTTGACTACGCGCTCTGCCACTTGCGGTAACTGCGATGTCGAGCCAAAATGATGTACGATGATTTCGAGCTAAAGTTTGCGTAGAGAGACTATGAATTCATAATACTTGCTGTGCGCTACTTCGTACCTTTTGAGGATCAAAACTAGATCAATGACTCGATGCGTTTTTCGAGTATTGAGCACTCTATTAAACCACTATCCTCGTTATGCGGTGTGTTGGCGTGTTGGTTCCTACCAGTCGCCTGCAGCCCCTATAATCCTTTAATCCGAGCAGGTTCCGATATTTTGCGATCGATATGGTCTTTTGTTACTCAAACTACTGGGGAATTATTTGTTGTGTTGCTTCTCAGCTTTTCACCGTTTTTATACAGATATATGCGTAAAGATGCCCATTACTTCATTAAGTGTGTTGAATCTGTCAAGAGTCAGGTATTGTCAAGGGCCTTGGGTGCAAGTGCCTTGGTGGGCAAGCCACATCCAAACCAAAAATGTTGTCAAATGCGGTAATCGTTCCTGAAGGAAGCTATTCATTCAGTGAGTGCCTTGTCCAGTGCGTTATTCTAGTAGTATTTTTCTTGTTTTTCTTGTCCACGTTAATCTATTTATGTGATCAATAGCTCTCTAGAACTTCTATGGAAACAGTGATCACCCAATTTTTTTTCGTTTCCTTGTTGAGATTTTGCCAGTGTGCTCTTGCATCTTTAACTTGCTGCGATGTTTGCTATTCTTGGCCATTCACAGTATTGATTTAGCATTCAGACTCGATCAATCGCTTATGTGGGTCTAGTGCTATTAGCTGATAAAAGCGAGCCATGGGTATTACTATTATTTTCCTTTCATACACCGAATCTGTTGCTTTCCTTTTTTTTATTTTTTTATGTCGATTCTATCACGGTTTACTTAACTGTGGCTAAAGCTTTTGTCTTTGAGTAGGGTTCGATTTATTATCGTAAATTTTGGTTTTTAAAGCGCACTCTCATGCCGCGGCCAAATCGTATATTTCGCTGTCATCATATTTAGATTTCGATCCTGCAGTTCTTATTTTCAGGAGAAGAAGGGCTTCTTTCAATGTCATCGGTCTCTTCGGATGTTTCCGGTCTTGCTGATATTTCATTTCGTAAGGAGAGTATCTGTGAAGAACCGTCACCAGTTGATCTAGAGGTCAATGAAGCGATTGCCCTTCATCGTTCCAAAGAGCCTCGCTGCACAAGGTTGTTTTTTCGTTGCAATGTTTACATTGATTGCCTAGGCTTTAGGCTTTTTTCCTCTTTTTTTTGCTGTGGATGTTGTGGCCCTTGTTTCCTTTTTTTTTTGTTCTGGACGTTGCAGCTATAGTGATGTAGCTTTTTAGGGTGGGAGAAATTGTAGCTGGCATCACTCATTGCAAAAGTCGCCTGAAAGAATGCATGTCAGAGACGAATTCTCCAAGGAAACAAATGTATCTTGACAAGATTGTCCAGCTAAGTCTTGAAAAGCAGACATTGGAGGTGAGTGTTGTCGTTTATGTTATTGAAAACGAAAGAGTACGGCATAGTACGAATCATTGTGGATTTTTTTGAATATTGGTGTTGTGTTCCCTGCCCTTCTAGATTTTCGTCTGGCATGTTTGGGATTAGTTGAACGTCAGACGGAAACTTTTAGAGTACTCCACTTTATGCCATGTAGGCAGTTATATCCCTTAGGCTATTGAATGCGGTTAATAGCCCCTGCAGTCCATGTAGAAGTCGAATTTATGGCAAACCTCCAAAAGAGATAAATCAGCACAAAGCTTTTCTTTTTCTTCAATTTGCGATTGTCCCGATTTTCGAACTTTTTTTTCTACTCTTCTTCGATTTTTCCTTTTCTATGAGAGTTTTGTATCCTAACAAAATGTATCCCCGTTCTCTATTCTGAAATATCCATCTTAAAAAAGCTTCCAAGGAGAATGGTAATAATGGCGAAGATTCTGTGGTCAAGATGCTCGGTCATGAATTCACCTTACAACGTAGCTCTGGTCGTCGAAATCCCTATTGTGAAGTATGCATGAGTACAATATGGCGAATGGTTCAGTCGTGGCGGCGTTGTAAAGGTAAAATGTCTAGTTTCGTTGTCAAATTTTCAGTCTTTTAGCTGAGGCTGCTTTTACGCTCTTCCCTATCCGTTGAATTTCTGTAGCCTGTGGTATGCGGGCACATGACAAGTGCGCAACGGAAGTCCATCGTGTATGTGCCGGTGTTGTCGCTTCACGTCGAGATTTTCGGCTGGCAATGGCGATTTGTGAAGAAAGAGGCCTTTGTGCACAAGACTATGCTTGTGCTGAATGTGAGACTCCGCTGGCTTACGGTAGGTACTGATTTTTACTTTTAATTCTTTTATTTGTCGGTTTCCATTATATTTTCAGTGGATTGAGGTGGAATATTTTATAAAGTAGTGTGCTAACGGCAGTAGGAATAACAATTCAATGGTTTCAGAAGGTCCTACCAATATGCAGCCTCGCCTGTGTGAATATACTGGAATGCTGTTTTGCTCGAATTGCCATTGGGGTGATACGTGGTCAATACCGGCCAGGTTGGTTAATCCTATCGTAATGGGATCCTCATTTCGGAGTTATTT
Organism: Haemonchus placei; assembly: GCA_900617895.1. Classification (NCBI taxonomy): domain Eukaryota; kingdom Metazoa; phylum Nematoda; class Chromadorea; order Rhabditida; family Trichostrongylidae; genus Haemonchus; species Haemonchus placei. Next base: position 27,818 of record UZAF01017753.1, read on the forward strand.
GTCTTTCAAGAATAATTCACAATATGGACGCAAGACCGCGCCCAGTTTGTCGAGCCGCTAAGCAGCTGCTGGCTATTGTGGATAATCGACCCTTAATCGACTTGTCTGAAGCCCACTCTTCTTTAGCAAAGTATCACAAGGTACGTCTGAGTTATTGCAGCCGGGTGCAGATTTTTTGCGAATTTCCCGTAGACTTTCAGTAACGTTTAGGAATTGCGCAGAATACAGCAGCTACGACGGAATTTTTTATTGATGAAGTGCTACTTTGTCAGTTGTAGGGTGAGTTTTTCCTAACAATTGTTCCTTTTTCTTAAAATTTCCTTTATTATCCTTCTGTTTTTTTTCCTTCGTCAAGACAATTTATTTCTTTTTATTTCCCTGTTCCTGAGCTTCAGCTGCGAGTTTTTAAAATTAAATCTATGCGATACTGATGCATGAGATTGATTTTACTTCCGGGAGTTTCGACTTGTTGTGTTGCACATGCATTTCTTGAGAAGGAATAAAAAAATCTTCTTGCGCATATTAGTACAACTTGTCGCTGCTATTTTTTACTTGCTTATTTGATTTCAGAATGCTGCAAAGTTGCGTATACTACAGTATCTGAATCGTCATCAGCATTATGTAGAGGGCGCTGATATGTACTCACTGGCAGACGTGAGAATTCAATGTGTTTTCCTTACCGCTTTACTCGTTTCGCTACTTATTCGGTTTCCTGTTTAGCTGCGAGAATTGTGCCTTGGAACGTTGTTACGTGACCTAGAAGATATACATACAGTGTTTCGAAAACATATTGAAGAGGTAATCCGTGAGATAGTGGATTTTTGTTTCTAATTTTCTGACTTTGCTGATTTATTGTATCCTCAGGAATGCGAGATATGCGCAGGGAATGGCTTCTATTGTGAGCTATGCGAGGACCAAGAACAGAGAGATCAGGTGGGTTGATTGCCTTGAATAAGAGGTTCTCATGAGTTTGCTATTTTCTTCTTTGAGACGTACTATATTATGATGTAGTTGTGTGAGTAAAGAGTGTTGGATTTCATTGCAATTATGATCCATTATCATAGGTGTATATTGTCATAACTGAGTTCATTGGGTTTTAGCAGATAGGAAAGAAGCATTAGGGCCAGATAATTATCTGAAGGTACAGAATGATCGTAAAAACGACTGGCTAAGGTCCCGAACCAGAATTGTTATAGAAAGGGATGGGCGATTGTGAAGGATGGAGCGATTTTTGCTAGGCTATTCATATCTAAGTAAGCTTTCGGGCAACCAAATATATCATCTTTGTTTAAATATTTCATGGAGATGACCACTTTTTGTCCCCACTGGCTTTCGAACTCGGCAGAAAAAACTTGATCATAGAAATCAAAGGCAGCTTCTGAAGTTGTTGGTGACAACTTTTACTAACAACTAGTGTTCGAGTTACTGATTAAAACTAGAAGATAAGTCTATTACCAGCGGCCCTATCCCAGCGCTGCCACCGGCTTTGTTCAGTTTTTTTTTTTCAAAAACATGGCATGTAAATGTAGCGTTTTTTTCGGTTTTTTCAAGACTCGGTTGAAGTGTGGATATCATAAAAGAGATGAAAGAATTCGAGTTTTAGTATTTCTGGTATTCTGATTTCTTTGTCTGTTTCCAGCTACTCTTCCCGTTTTCGGAGAATGTGGCAATGTGTCCGAAATGTCTAGCTGTTTTTCATTCAAAATGTTATGAAAAGCGTAGTTCTCATTGTACAAGGTATGCCTTTGGCTTTTACTCATTCGATTCAAAATTCTTAAATATTCCATGTTTTGTAATGATTTTTTTCTGATTTTGGCTAGGTCAGTGACGTATTTTATTTCTAGTTCTAGTAAACATACCACAACAGTTATTTCTTTAGATGTGAGAGGAGACGAAAGCGTGCCGATTCTGTGAAAGACGACTAATTTTTAAATATAACAGCTCTTTATATTGCTTGTAGATCCAGATTATTATTAATAATTAGTTGTTGCTCACGCTCCTAATAACTTCTTGTATCCTCAATTTTTCAAAGCCTATTTATCATTTTTATTTGTCTTAATATTTGCCTACATTTCTTTTGTCTGCCTTTACAAGACTAGATTCACTGATTCATAGACATTTCGGGTTATTTATTTGTTCGTTCAAGATTTAGCAGGCCTTGTTTCACTGTTTAAAGAAAATTTCGATTTTGCTGCTGTTCAATACAGTTTTCTTCGAAGAGATACTTATGATTGATAAAGTTTGGAAATTTTGTCAACTTAATCTTTTGGCAGCTGTGAATACCTAATCAGGTTGCTACCGCTTGAAGGAACGGTGATGGAGCTGATAGAGTCTTTTTTATAGTGTTTCACTACCTGAGTAATGTTTCTAGCAATGCAGAAGAGACCAGAAATGTGTCAAATTCATTTGGGAACGGGCGAATGTAGGTTTGCGCATCCCTGGCTTCCAAGTGTGTTTATTTTTTTTTCGCCATTTCACAAAAACTGTGGAAATGTGTTTTTTTGTGGAGATTTCGATTGTAAGGCGATTTTTATCTTTATTTGGGACGTTATTGCTCTTCATTCTTACAGAAATGTTGAATATAGCGGCGTGTTATGTATGTAGCATAGTGTGCAGCGGGTTTGCACGAGCTATTTTGTGTTATTACAATTAAATGTTTTCTTAGAGGAGTTTCCTTTGCGCAGCAAGGTTACAAAAACATAATGGATGCCTTTTGAGATTTTTGATGACATGTTTATGGGTTTAAACCGATCCAAAAATAGATTTCCGTCTGCAGGTTTCGTGGTACAGTAATAACACGCACTTGCACCAAGAGGTCTAGGAGAATACATCATTAAACGGCTTCTCAAAAGAGGCCTGTGGACCAATGAGAAATGCCGGCTGCTAAATATGTCGTGCCAGGCCAGAGGCAATCCAGGTTTACTACGGTTTGCCCATGGCCTGGGACGGAATGCCTGTTAGAGACCAAACGTATTCTTCGCAGACATCAAAAAGGACTGGTGAAGGGATGGATACCTCTCGATGGTTTGTAATTTAAATTGTTTCCTCAGAAAGGTCCATTAAAATGATTTTGTGATCGCTTTCGGCCTTTTCCATTGCACTTTCTTTGTTTCGAATTTCTGTGTGAGAAAGTGAAGAGAAGTGTGAAAAAAACCAAGTTTTTCAGAGAGCATATCTTTCAAGCGTACTTTTTTTCCAGTTCGAAGGTGAAATGTGTAAAATAGCTTGCTGGAAAGTTGCGCCGATGTTCCACCGCATATAGCTCTATTATCCCAAATGTGAGTTATAAAAAAAGTTATGTATGAAGATTTATGGTTTACTGATTAATTTGAAATTGACCATCTTTCAACCAATCATATCTGAAGTCTTTTTTGAATCTATCAAGTTTTTGAAGTTGATCTTTGGAAAGGGCAAGTAGCTATAAAAATGAATAACATCAATCTAGAGTCATCCCCCCCCCTAACCGTTCTCATTTTTGTTTTTATAGCTTACTTATTTTGGAGATTTTCGCACGCTATGGTGCTGCTTATGGTGCTTATTTTGCAGTTTTTATTTATTTGTTATTATCTGCTTACCTGTTTGCATGTTTTTGTTTTTGTTTCGTATTTATGTCTCGCAACATTTCCTTGATTGAATATGAAACAACGAAGTCAAACAAACAGCAGTGTAAACAAAAACAGCACGCCATAGATCCGTTAGTAAATGAACGACTGGAGCCCAGCTGATGCGTTCTCTCACTTCTATTCATTTCAAACACTCTCTGACCAATAGCTTTGGCGTCGCCATTCGGCTACAGGTCATTCTGTCACATCACAGTTCTCTGGTCATTGTCTAAATCTCGCAGAAACTTTCTTTGTATCGATTTCTATAACANTTTTTTTCGTTCATTTTCCTTCTTTCTTACAATTAGGCGGGTAAAGGCATTTTTTTGGGTTATCTGTTTTTTTTTGTTTTGGATTTTATTTATGTTGTTTCATACAAATTATTGCTTGTATTTCATTTGATATGGCACGGCCAGTGAAATTTACTTGTCTCTTTTGACCTCAATTTTCGATTTTTGGTATTCTTTCTTTAATATTGCTTCAATGTATGTTGTATATGGGCTGAAATTTGTAGAAGAGCATAGATTGATCCTCTAAGTATGAGTGCCGCACCTGTTTTGAGTGAAAGAACATTTTTTGTCCGTGAAGAGTCCAGTCCTGGTGCACATGTGTTAGACGCCTTCATCAAGCCCAATTTATGCAATATTCGTGCTCAGCATGATTAACTATTGTTGGAGGGGGTTTCTAGCCAAATCCACGTCTTGTGCGAAATTCGCAACAAATTGGAAAATCTAGTTGTGAGGACAAAAAGGCCCATAAATTTCTCTATGAATACCGTGTGCGACGCATTAGATTTACTACTTTGTTTTTTATTCACTGTTCTGGTTTTTGTTTTTCTTTTTTATATTCGTGATCCTTTGTGTTTACAATTTCCCTAATCGTCGATATCGAAGTGGTGGTTTACTTCAGTCTGCGTTAGATNTGCGAAATTCGCAACAAATTGGAAAATCTAGTTGTGAGGACAAAAAGGCCCATAAATTTCTCTATGAATACCGTGTGCGACGCTTTAGATTTACTACTTTGTTTTTTGTTCACTGTTCTGGTTTTTGTTTCTTTTTGTTATTAGCATTCCTTTGTGGTTACAATTTCCCTAGCCGTCGATATCGAAGTGGTGGTTTACTTCAGTCTGAGTTAGATTTGTTGAGTTTCGAGATTGCAAGACGTGAAAGTTTCTGATCACGAGCGCTTTTGGTTCCTGCTCTTATCAAAGGTAAAGTAGTGTCGATAACTAACTTCTAATTACTGTATATTTGAGCATGTAGGGATATAGATGTTCAGCTTTAGGGGGCAAGAGCTGGTTTCCGGAGCCCGCTCTTTGCCTTAGTTTTATTATGATTTCCTGGAATGGGTCACATGCATATATTCAATGTTAGGGTCGGTATGCCCATCGTTTTCAGTAGTAAGAGTTTTTCACCAATATTGAGCGGGAGTTGATCTCAACCTCGAGCACGTTGCTGTAATTTGACCTTCTCGTCGTCCTCGTTCATGTTGCAATAGAGCTGTATTCATTTTTCGAAACACTGCGTGTTCTCTCATCTCATTTGCAATACCTGAGGTCACATGTTGTTCAACAATTAGTCCATTTCTGGATTACGCCATGCCGTAGACGCATTACCGACAGTGCTGGGTGGTTTGACGGCACCTATGCGTGTAGTGACTAACAGAGATTAGCCCTTGGCAATGAGTTTCACTTTCCCGCTTCCTATACAAAACGTCCTTCATATTTTCTATAAAGCTGGCGAATTTAGTTGTGAAATACTGTTGTTGTTTGTGGTGGTGGTGGTGGTGTTGTTGTTGTTGTATAAAGTGGAATGCGTGAAGGTGTAGTGACAAGTGGCTCACCGCTACACATGGAGTTACAGTTCAAATCCCGGAGTTCGCGGTACCCACCCAGACCAACGAAGCCTTCCACCATTGCGAGGTCACTTGGTCAGCGAATGTGCGCCATAGTCGTCTGGGAAGATGAAAATACTGACTTGTTCATCGGCTGCAGGCCATTGCATAGATCAGGTACCCATTCAATCGCCACCACGATTTGAATTGAAGTCAAATGCGGGGTGCATCTCACGGACAGGATTGATCATCGCTAGAAGTCTTTCTACTTATCCGAATCTCAATATTGAGTCCGATGGAACCCAAGCTTTTGTTTAGCAAGTGTTTTCGTCATCAAATGGGGGTCACATGAGAAAGGGAGGAGTAATGTCAGTTCATGGGCGACAGGGAGTAGGCAGTGTGTTGGAACCCGTTTCGATCCATGTAAATGGTCAGTACACCGTCATCAATCTTCTTTCTCATCGTACGTGATGACACTAACGTCGACACGTTGCGAATCACTTCGTTATCGTCATCGATTGCAATTATTGCGGAGATTGTTGTTTTTTTCGCTCTCTTCCTATGTATCTTTCAAGAATTCGCGTCCTTTCGAGATTTCCTTTTGACATTTTTGATAAGAATTTGATCGATGAACTGACTGACTGTGAATTCAAAGTCCTCAATGGTTTGAAATTTCTAAAGACGCCTGAAAAGTTTTTGTCAGGTGTTCTTCACCATACTGCTCGGACTAAATGATGTCAATGAATACTCTTATGAGGTCGTTTCATCCCTTACAGATGGGCCACAGCTCGAACTTTTTGTTCCGGGGTCACAGAAGAACTTTGTCCCGAAGTTGACATATAAAATTGTTCTCCAAGTCAGTTCACAACGGTGTTTTTGTTCTATCAGGCATGTATGAAGCCAAGTAATCGTCCCGAGCTTCTCCAAACTAAAACAGTTGAGATGGGGGCCTTTTAGTCAATGTATCGATACCTAAATCATCAAGAATTCTCTATTTTTGAGCTGCTTATAGTTGGTGAAAAGAAATTTCATCGCCTTTTCTCTAGTCCTTGAAGAATATATGTTCGGATAGACTTCTTCAGCCTTTTAATTTTTAATCACTTTCTTTCCAACAAGCCATGTACTTGTTTTGCCCTCAAAATAGCCCATTGTATGAATGGTGTGCATATGAAATAAGTAGCAGCGTACGAAGCATTAGGCAGATTCTCGTTTCAGTGAAGCTGATGCTGAAAGGCTTGGAAAACATTGAAGATGGGCCCTGAGCCTTCCAAGGCTGATGTAGCGCAGTGGACAGTTGCTTTTTCTATTTCTTTGCCTTTTTCTTCCTCTTTTCCACCACAGTCCGCTAGCGCTGTGACTACATGCGTTAGCTTGAATCCTCCTATAGTCTAAAAGATCAGTTCCGTTTCCTTGTACGAAAGTAAATCCTCAACCTTGTAAGCCACTTTCCTGATCGAGGAGTTTCTTAATGTTGCAGAATCATCAGTTCGAATCTGGTCATTCCTTGGAGATTGAGCGGAAGCGTGGAATTCGTGATAGTTGAGCGATGTCGAATGCATGGCGCACTCGGGTTTATTTTAGCCTTTGCTCGATTCTTCGTGACGATTTGCAGTAATTTATTATTTTTCTGAAAATTAAAGTCAACAGTAGAGTCACAGTTCCCTGCTTGGTTGCAGAAGCACGATTTCACTCTCCCTTTTGAAGGTAAAGGGACGGATTTCCATCGTTTACACTTTTCTGTCTTCCTCCCAAAAAGTATTCATTTTGAAGGCCCCCTTCTGGTGTGAAGAGCGCTATATTTAGTTCCTATCCAGTTTCCACTTTTTCTCGTTCCCTATACTTTTTATCGCGCCTTTGTCACGCACCCCAATTTTTTTCCAGTTTTTTTGTCACTCTTAAGTTTCTTTAAGGTTGGGGCTCGTTTACGTTCTCATTGTTTTTTTTTTATTATTTTTTCTTTGTTATGGGATACTGTACAGGTGGCCAGTAGTCAGCAAGTAATCCTCAAGGGAGCATATTCGCAATGAACGTACATAGATGGGTAAGAGAGCTATTTGAATGCGAATGGAATACGGTAAATCATTGTATTTGCCTTTTTCACATTCAATTACTTTACTATTTTTGTTTACAAGGAAAGTACATGACGAATTCTGTTGAACATTGTCCTGCTGTTATTTAAAAAACGTATGTATTATAAAAAAGACCGTAAATTTTTATCGAGCTACAGTAACTGCCAGACGTGAGACGACGACTTCCGTCGGAAGTACATCGTTCACGCGTACGCATCTGTCACCAAACAGCTCGTCAACAGCTGTCCTTGTCGTTCGTTCGTTCCCGCTCACTCATTTCCTTCTGTCACAACATTTTCTTATTGACAGCTGGATTTTTTGGTAATATTATTTACTTGTAGAACAAGGTATTACACTGTAGTTACCGGTTGCTTCAACGTTTTTGAGTAATTTGATTTTAGAATGAAAAGAAAAATTATGGGCAGGAACTTGGTTTTGAGAATAGGTACGGCTGTGGGCCCTGGCACGAAATGAATACGTCGTTCAGGAAGTTTTTTCCACCTTTTCCATTTTACAGCTCCATAAAGGCACTATAAGAACCTATCTCTCTTCTGAGTTCTCGTTCTTTTGGTTCAAAGTACGCCATATTATTGCTCCCAGAAGAACTTAATTGTCAAAGGCGGCATGCAGTAGTCCCATCATAAGGAGGAAGAAAAGGAAGAGGTCGTAGTTGAGCAGGAGGAGGGTACAAGACGAAATTCTTTTGCACAATAAGTTAGCAGTTCTAGAGGACATGATTCAAGAACCCCTGAAGTATAAAAAATGAGGTTGAAATAAAAGGTTACGGGTGGTATGCGAGATCACAGTCAGTCACCGTATCCGCGGTGGGCCCGGCTTGTCGTGTCAAGACACCAATCACTTTCGGTCCGTGGGTGGTGGAAAATTTCGGTCGTACTAGCCGAATCAACAACATCAACCCTTCCTTCAGCAGTCGTGGCGCCCCACGGCCTTCAAGAAATCTGTAGACTTCGAAGTAGAGGAAGAAGAGAGAAGTGGTTTGGACGAAAGTAAAGGAAATCTGAAGCACTCCGACAATGCTAATGGAGTGGCGTGACATAGCAGCGGACGGGACCTCTGAAGTTAACAAGGGAAAAGACCGAATGCCTTCGTTGGAGGGTGAAAAATCGAATGGGAAAGAACCATTAACGAAGGAAATGCCCACCTAAAACCGAGAAAGCTTCTCCTCTACTCGCTCTGCGCGCGTAGTCGACAAGAAATTTGATTTTACAGCTTTGTAAGAAAATACCCATATGTTTTAGTCCTCTTTTTAATGTTCTACAAGTGCACTTTTCTTTTTTCCAAAACATTCTATCATTTTGAAGAGGTAGTTCGCTCGAGAAACAATACCAGTATCGGTTACTTTCTTTTGAGAAAGTAAATTTTATATTTGTCCCGGAAGTAGGAAACGTCATAATGTCTGTCTTAAAAAGATGAGTTGTGGGCTAAGTTTCAAGTGGAACCCCGTTATGAGCTATGATTGGTGATTCCCTAGAGGAACGGATAAACACAACGTTTGTATGGCTCATAATTGGATTTGAGCCTTCCATTCCCAAAGTGTAATAAACAAGTAAATAAATAAACAAAGTAGCAAAAAGCTCGGTCAGGGGTATATTCGCCATGACTACCTCGTCAAGAATCCTTACATCTCAAAGTTAGACCTTTGCTCAAGCCGATTTCGTCCTTCGATGTGCGGCTTTCAAGACTAGCTGTAGAGGGCCTTGATTCCTACAGCATGATTACGTGGTTCATCTTAATTGGGGAGAAGTGAGATCTCTTCAAAAGTCCGGGCTTTCCCCCATCGGCTTACCAGAAAGAACTTGGAGTAGGATCGAACAAATGGCGGCTGTCCCCAGAGATTGTAATGCTTGTCAATTAGTTACGACCATTAATTGCCGTTGTCAGGAGCACTGCTGTTGCACTTACGGCCGTTCGTCTCGGCTACTTTTGCAAAATGTTCCAGAAGTTTGGACCGCGGCTTTTTTGAACTAACATTGTTTTTATACTAGCCCATAGCCATCCAACGACATTGTCCGAAGCCCCATAAGGGTGTGGTGCGATTGTATCGGCCGAAGCCGACCTCTTCGATGGGAAGCCTACTGAGACAGGGTTCATAGAGAGACGTGAGGTGCCTTTCCGAAGCCTTTCAGTAAAAATGTCTTCGTTTTTTAACTGAAATTAGTCCCATGTCCATAGTCTAATTTATTTTTCCATATCAAAGCTCTTTGTTCTGACAAATGCTCTTGTTTCTTATTATTCATTTTCCTTTTCTCCCTAATGTTCATTCCGCGCCATGGCGGGATCTGCTGTTCCCGTGGGGCGTCGCCATTTCTTTCCATCTTCTACACCTTCCGTTACTCCAGCTTCGGGGGGACAAGCTTCTTGATCACTTCCGCCACCTTTTCTCCGGGACTCCTCGTGATCTCTTTCTTTGAGTTTCGAACTATATTGCCTCCCTTATTGAATTACCGATTTTCTTTTCTGTACGTGCCCGTGCGTGCCCGTACCATCGTAGACGCTGCTCTCTCATCTTCAACTAGACAGGAGTTGTTCTCAAGAACATTCCAGTGTTTTGTTTCTCATACGGTTTGGTCGTCTACCGCAGATCCACCTGAACATCCTGATTTTAATCGGAGTTTGGCTCTTTTTCATGATTTTTACTTACGAGCCAATAGAGCATCGTGGGCCTCACCAATATCTGGTATACCTTTCCTTTGAGTGTCCTGCAGCACCGTCGTATAGGATACCAGTAAACTCCATCCACCTCAACATGCCGCATTTATTCGACCTTTCGCTACCCATCAGCGGTTCTCTCGAGGTATCGGAAGTCCTGTACTCTTCCGTTGGCTCCCCAAGATCGTCTACGATTGTCTTTTGACTGCAATTTGAGAGTGGTAATATCAAGTGTCACACATCGACCGACAGCCAAACAAATTCATTTTGGTCATTTTGTCGAAAAATAGCTGTAGTAAGTCAGTGAAAAAGGTTGAATTGCAATAGCCCTTGCCGATACAGCTGACCCTCTACCGGGTCCGCATTGCGTCAAGTTTTGCCTCCAACATGCGACTAATACCCTTAGAACTGAACCCGAATGATCCATTTTCCGAATGTCGCCTTTCTTTCTCCTCTTATTCAGCTTCATTCTATTGTCGATGCATCTCTCTACCTGTCATAGTTTTCGCTGGCGGAGGAGGGATAAAAAGGGGGCGCGAATTACCCTCCTATGTACGCCCACAGAGCTAGGACATTTAGGTACATAGGAGGGTAGTTCGTGCGGTACTATGGCGAACTTACATTCATTTGTAGTACTCGTAGCTTTCGTGCAGTCATTGATTAAAAAATCGGGATAGCTCAGTGGCGAAGAGGAGGCGCATCGTACTGTAAATGTTCTTACCCCGACCGAGCACTTTTTTCAGAAGCATCATCTCTTCGTTGGGTTTTTTTTTTGAGTGTTTCCGAAATTACTTTTTGCTTTTCGTCTTCCCTTTGTAGTCCATTTTAATATTATTTACATATTACTTTATTCCAGAGTTGTTTTTGCCTTTTTCTGTTTTTTCTTTGTTCCCAAAAGTACTTTGGATTAGTAGGCTTTCAACAAACTATCCGTTTCATAATGGATAAGATCACAAAGTCCTTGACTTCTGCTATGTTTGATTTTTGTTTATTTTATTTATTTCAGGTGAATATTTTTTGAATTTTTTTGTTTGTTTCTTTTTGAAATATATAACTCTCAGTATTAGTGCTTGTTGTATCCTCGCTTCTTGCCGTTATATTTTCTTCCTCCGTCGACGTCTTTGATAATGAAGGCAAATATTTACTCCTCTTATTGTTCTTTTTGTCGTTATTTGATTATTAATTGTTATTGATTGGCTATAGATATGTGGATTCAAGAATTAGCAGTAACTCAATCGTGTGGGATTCCGATACGGTTGAAGTTTTCTATCCCTCACTTAACGTTCCTATCCCCGTTTGTTAAATCAAATCCAATTTTCGGAAGTCATTGAATAAGTGTGCCCTGAACAATGTAGGGGACCCTTCCTTTCGCATTTCATGTGGTCAGCTCTTTGAAAAATCTCGTCATGATCCTCATTCACACCCCTGATTGACAATGCAGTCTGCTTAGGTTGTATGAATGGATGACAGTGAGACGTCCGTTACGGACCTCTCGGTCTCACCGGAATCGGTGGCAATCGCAGTGGGTGGTGGTGGTGTCGGTGGAATGCAAATATGCCCATCCATCATGCTTGGGAGCACTCAGGTAAAGAATCATACCCATTGCTGTAAATGCGGGAATCTATTCGATTTTGATTTTTCCAGGCGTTACCAGCAGCTGCAAAGCACATTTATAGTCGGCTTGCAGCGAATGCTTCAGAAGTCGACGAAGGCATGCCGAATCTCATAGTTAGCCTGGTGTCCAATGGGAATCAGCTCTCTGAAAAGGTTGGGTCATTAAGTAATTTTTCCCTGTTTCAGACAGTTTTGACGGTTTACTTACTACCTATTTATTGTTACTTGTTTACTTGTTACCTATTTATTGTTTACAGTATCTATCACGTTTTCAATCGGCACTGAATGTGTTGATTGGTGGTGGTAGCTTATGGCTAATCTCTTCTGGTGAACATCATGACCCTCTCGCTAGAACGGTCAGCAGTGCACTACGAACGGTACTGCCGCAGGTACTGGAAAGCTTGAATTTTGCCGCCAAAGCCTAGATGCCTTATCAGCTGATTTTTCAGACAGAATGTGATGTGGAGGTATTGCATGTGATGGTGAATACGGCAACAGTAACTGCAAGAGAAGAGGGTCGACTTATGGTTGACTCCTCCCTTAACACCCTTCTACTTCTATCCAGGAACATCGAGCCCGGTGAAGAGGCTGTTTTCCGTGCAAACGCCGTCGTGCGGCTCGCTCATCCGCCTCCAGGTGAGTCTTCTGGTGGCACAGTAGGCACCTTTACTATCTGAAGAATGTTTCTGTGGGGTACCTTGAGGGCACTGAGCGTACTAAACATCATCCAAACTTCACCATTCTTCTGCTGATTGAAGTATTTTTCAAAAGAGTTCAATGTCCGACTGCACCACTCCAATAGGCTTACAGAGTTACTCATTAGGGCCAAATCCTGTTCAGAAAATTTGCTCATCAGTACAACCAAAACAACTTCCTTTCCATTTGTATTGCCTACCTACTGTCTGGCCTCCTTTCTCTAGGGACGGAAAGAAAGGGTTAAGCTTTCGATATTCGAGGCCTCAAGACCTTTACAGCTGTTCCTGTTTATAATGACGTACATCCCCAGAAGCGGTTTAGTAATGAGGCTGGGAGTGATTTGGAACGTCAACGATAATGTAAAAAAATCTTCTTCGGGGGCGCCATAACCCAGCCTTTTCTTTGGAGTCGTGGAGTCTACTGTATCCCTCGTGACGTCGAGCGAACTTCCTTGTCGAATATCCTCCGACCCAACCTTTTCAGGAGCGGAAGTTCGAAAATATTAAAGGAGAGGTGAGAAACCTCCTGGAATAGCCTATAATTGATGTTTTTCTCCCGGGTTTTAAATTTCTTTAACCATTGGTATGGGTCATTCCCCGACTGAGAAATGTTTTCTGTTCTGACGGATACGTCTCCACCTCAGTATTGGTTTGCTCGGGTATCCTTGGGATCCAATCCACATAGGGTGCACAAGCGACTTATGAAAACTCAACCACTTCCTCGCGATAAAATAAATTTTAGATTTGTTTGTTCAGCGCTGCTCATCGGTGTACCATCGGAGAACATCACGTCTGGTACTACACCTTCCGGAACAGCACCTCCAATCCTTCTGTCTCCTTCCAACGACAAACGGCCCTTGCCGGCGGTGGTATTCGCAGGTTTGTTAGCCGACAATAAACATTCCTTTTCAGTTTTAAATCAACTTACAAACTTTCAGGAGCCTCACTTATGTCTTTGGGGGAGCTGCTTGTCTACGTTGAAAATGGCATTCCAGTAGTCGTACTACAGGTATGCGTAATTTTGTAGCTTTGAAGTTTATTTAGAAGTACTACCCTCATTATTGCAGGACAGTTGTGAGCTTTGTGTGGTGCTGCACAGTGCTTATCTGCTCTACCGGTCATCCCAATTTGAACATTCAAAGTTTGTTGTTTGGCTTGAAGAGCAACTAGACGCGGTCTCAATTGGAGACGTGGCCATAGCCACGAATACGGTGGTACGGATATTCGCCATGGCATTTGGAGACACTCAGCTCATTGAGTTCTTGGACAGTGATGAGGTGAGATTTTCAGATAAAGTGAGTTACGCCATGCACTTAGCATTACTCTTGGGACTATTGAGGCGATTGTATGAGAAGTTTATAAAATGTAAGAGTTCCTCTGATGATGATGAGGTAAAAGTACCGGTATCAATTGCCTCAGGGTATTGTTGTAACTGTTTGGGTTCCGCTGAATGAGGTGTTAGATTCGAGCTACTAATTGTCAAAAATCGGTTAGTTTTATTTCTTCTATTTCTGAATCGGTTTTTCGTTTGATCAAACTTCCTTGTTTACATATTCTAATAAATGTAAATATAAAGTGAAAAAACTAAACATAAACCCCATTCAATGTCTTCAGGCTTTCAAATTCCCAAAATTCAGCTGCCAACGCTACCGTCACGAATCATCGAGTCCTGTCTGCAATGTCACAGTGGGACGACTGAAGCTCGTCAGTTACTGCAGCTGGCCGCCCACATTAATGAGCC
>UZAF01017754.1:0-22580 GCA_900617895.1 Haemonchus placei
GCATTCGGGTGAATGACTAACCGGAAGTTTGACTTATCAAAACACCATTGTCGGATCCAACTATACTTTTGGGCCCTGCTACCCACCCTTGAAGGTACAGCTGGCCTAGTTGACCCGAGTAGGATTCTGCGGGAAGAATTACCAACAACTTTAGCAGATTACATGATTGGTTTGTTCTGAGTCATACCCTATGACCAGGGACATTGTACTGTACAATATGATATCGAGTACCAGTGGAAACTGAGGTGGCAGAACGCCAGCAAGATCAAAAGTAGTGGCGAAGAGTATGTAAGATAAACAAATCACCTCGAGGACCATTTCATAAGGGTTGTGGTGAAGTAGTGCCCTGGAAAACTACCCGTATCATCTTTCCTTCCTCCGTCTCTCTATCCTTTCTCTATCTGCTAGACGTGGATTGCTAGGCTTCAGGTAGGGGTCGAGAAAGATATAAAGAGGCAAAACAAAATTGAAATTGGTAGAGATTTGTCGATGTAATGTAAAGAGCGTAAGACAGTGGCTATCAGCATTAGATCACCGGCGTTAGTTCACACCGACTCTTCAGGGACCATAGAATTTGAGGATGATTTACTTGCGATAATTTTCGGAGCTATCCGTCCTTCCCAGTGGCTGATAGACCTCAGCTAGCTTAAAACTCGGTGGAGTTCGATCTTATCGGGAAGCTTATTGAGCCGTTGTGCCTCTCGCCACCAGCTACTTGCTGCCCTTGAATCAGTACAGCTTGGGTGCCCAACATCACCATGCTACATCTTCAGCATCGGCATTTATTAGGTGAATGCGATAGATAGAAATGATTACGGGTACTTGATAAAGATAAAACGAAATAATCATTGCTCAAACACTTCACCCATCTATCTGGCCGCTTCAGTTTTCTTCACACTCGGTTAATGAGAGGTTGGTTTCCTACATTACTTGGAAGAGAGGCCTTTAGATCACCATCCTCCACAGCTCTCAATGTCAAGTCTTAATATAAGAGCCGATTGCACTTGTTTGTCCTGGTGTCATAGGCAGAACGGGTAACCAGACTATGGCTAGTCGGGTCCGTTGCTGCCTTTCTCGACAAGGAAAAATGGTGTCCCTAGTTGTGAGTACAAAAGCATGCAGTGCGCCCGAACTGTCTCGGGGCGGATCTAGTAACACCGACGGAATTCTAGGTAAACGGTAAGCATCGGGGTTCCAAAAGCACGACGTTTCCAACACTATGGAACTTCAACTCCTAGACTATCAGTATGGAAATTCAATTCTTAGAAAGAGTGGGGTCCACACGACGGTTCCAACAACCGATTAGCTCCCATATCACGTATTTTCGTAGTTGCGTCCTCATGGATTGAAAACAACATCTTTGTCTCGATAAGTCAAGCCAAAGTGATCTTTTGCTCCCCCACCCTACTAGAACATCCGTATAGGTGTAACAATCATACACGCGCGTAAAATCGATAAGTGTTTGCCTGGTAGAAGTAAATGCATACGAGTGGAGATCCGAGTGTGAGGACCAACAAAAAATGCTTCATCAACATGCAAATGAATGAGGCGTAAAAGAATGCTCTACCTGAGGGCAGGTCTGAATCCATCGTGGTAGATGGCACTTTTACAGCTTGATCAACTTCAAAGCTTTCTTTAATTCATAATATACAGGGTAAGAACAGAACACATGAATTTAGGGAGAGATTATCGAGTAAATATTCGTCTGGGGTTCCTTAAAGAAGACTTACTGCACAAACCCAGCTCTATTCCCTTCTCACCAAACAGCTTTCAGCCAGGCTCTTTTAGGGTTCCCAATCTGGCGGCTAGAAGAGTTTCTGCTTGTTTGCCTCCTTATCACATCATTTGTGAGTTACCTATTTGAGATCGTCACTTTATTCATTCGGGTGTGATGCACTTGAGTAGGTGGAATAGCAAAAAGCAACCTGTAGAAAACATACATATCGATTGCGGCTTCTGACAACTGACCGTTCTTCATCACTCATGACCTCTCCATGGGGGTTACGTTCCTTTCATGCGAAGAGACTAACGATTCAACCATTTTTCATTGCTCCTTTACGGAAAATGGATAGAGGTTCTTTGCGCGGAAATCAATTCCTATCCTATAGCACACAGGTTTGTAGGAATGTAACGTTCTTACGTACACCATTACACCCATATTTAGCCCACACTTCAAGTAAATCAAGTAAATAAAAACCGTAAATAACCTTGCAGCAAAGAAACAAACAATGCGTCGCTGACCGGGCAGCAGTCGTTGAAAAAGAACTGTCGCAGACGGCACATGAAAGGCAGCAGACCACCGGGGTTAGCCCCTCTCCGAGAACATTCGGACTCGAAGGAATAGGAACTACAGAATTAAAGAATTTGTTGGAAAAACACGGAACACGGGAAACGTCCGAGTGGGAGACCACGTCTAAGAAAAAAGGAAAATGGCGGTCAAAGTCAATAAAAAAGAAGACTACAATAAAGAAACCTAGGAAGTCAAAAACAACGCTGGGATACTTACCAGCGAGCAAAACCTCAACGCAACAGCCGCGGGAATCAGAAACCACGTCAAACTACTTACCCACTGCTGAAACCACGCCAGTACCCTTACCGGTAACGGACACTTCACTAAAATTGTCTACAACACCGGAACTTTCATCAACAGGCAGAAGTTGGCCACCATCTTCACTGCCAACAAAAACATCGAAGACAACAAAAACCAAAACAACAACAAGATCAAAATCAAAATCAAGATCAAGATCGAAGGCAACAAGAACCTTGTCCTATCAGCCATCAACAACGGAAACCTCAACAGCGAGAAAAGAACTAAGCGAGAAGCAAGAGACAACTACGGCAACCGGGACGGATGAGGGGGTAAGTCGAAGAGGTACATGTTTTGCTTCTGGCCCCCGAGCTGATTACCTAGACTAGGTAGAGGAGTAATGGGAGCTGATGCTGAGGTAAAGGTAATGGCCGTTAATTGTCTGTTCTTTCTGAACGCAAACCCTTCCCTTTTAAAGGTGAATATTCATTTATTTACTACGAAAGTGTTTCAGTGCGACTCCAAAAAAGAGTAATCGGCCTTCTAGCCATCCCCTTGACTAATGCTTTCTAATGCTCAAAAAGAGATAGAGAAAGAAAGAGCATATGCCGAACAAAACATCAAGGACTAGATTGACTGAATGTTTTTATCTTTCAGGGGGCCGAAATTATTTCTCTTAAGAAGGACCGTGACATGAAGCACGAGGAAAAAAGTGCAAAGTATGTGTCTTACAGTAGAACAAACAATTGGACATAAAAGTGACATTTGAGCGATTCGAACAGTAGCGACGCGTGCGGTCGCGACGCGTCATGGAATGGTATTGGTTTCAGAGATTTGCTCAAGTACTGGGCTGATCCACGTAAACTGTTGTACGGATCAAACAAGCAATCAAATGCGCTTCTGGTTTCAACCGAAACTCCTATGCCTGGCGCATATGTAAGGGGATTGCTAACAGCAACTCAAGGATCCCCTATCTTACTTGGTCACACATCACTTCCAATCTGGTGAATATACTGGAAATCCAAAAAACATTTTTGTCAATGATCGGGACTGTGGTTCCCACACGCCGACTATATTCTTGTTGTCAGAGTTGTTATGGCGACGATAAATTCCCTCAATTGAGTACCATCTCCTTCTCCTTCACCCATCTACATATCGGCATTCTTTGATTCATTTTGCCCCGTACTCACAGAAAAAGCGTCGGGTGGAGACGATGAATCCCTATGATAATCTTTTCACTTAACCCCATGAACGAAATTCCAGAAAGGACTAGCACCTTGGGCGGGGCCGAAAAAAGCATTCGATTAAGAGATTTTTACGGAAAGTATTTCGTCATTTCCCGCTCTCGCAGCTCAAGCATTCGATTAAGAGATTTTTACGGAAAGTATTTCGTCATTTCCCGCTCTCGCAGCTCGTCGGTCGGTTCTTGCATAGAATGCCGCTGGGTAAAATGCCAGCTTCCTACTCACGAGGAGATGAGTGGAACCAGTTCTGCAGACCAAGCATTCAATCATATATGACCGCGATTCTGTACCAGGAATTGAAGGTGCGGCGCATCCCAAAATGGGCTCAAAAACTGTAAGGAACACTGCTCTCCTGCTGGTTTTCCCTATGATTCGGCTAAAACTATGTAGGAAGAGTTATGAGCTCGAAGAGGCTTGTTTATTTATTTACTTAAAAAGCAGCTGAGGTTTCTTTTCAGCTATGCGGCTGCAATATTAAAATGGGCGCAAAAACTGTAGGAAAAACTGCTCTCCTGCTGCTTTCCCCTATGATTCGGGTAAAACTATGTAGGAAGAGTTACGAGCTCAAAGAGACTTGTTTATTTATTTACTTAAAAAGTAGCTGAGGTTTCTTTTCAGCTATGCGGCTGCAATATTGCTCATATGTGGAATACTTCTCATAAGTCAACTCGGCGTTTTGACGTATATATTAGCAAAATTCCTTGTTGCCGTTAAAACTAAAGCAAAACAAGAAAGACAGAGGAAGTTCCGAAGAGCTGAAACACCGTACCCTACCAGTGCTAAACAGAAGCATTGAAGAAGAAATAGGCATATGTATGTTACATAAGGGGCAGTCATGATAACACAAATAATAAACTGCTGAATTTTACCATGTTTCTTCCTTACAAATTGAATAAATATTGAAACTTGAATGCAGCAGACACCATTTGAACCCACACCCAAAAAATATTCAATTGGATCAACTGCCGTTATCAACTGGTAGCACAGTAGCGCGTAGCGTTCTGCCAGCATCGACAGTATCGTTCGAATCGCGGTCAGGGTAGAGAAGTAGTAGTTATCTCCTTGAACCAACCCCCCTCCCTAATTTCTAATTAGAGGATACGGGAATTTTATACGATCACCTCTGCAATTTACCAATTATTCTACTTGATGCCCTCGCTCGGCCTCTCTTGGTGAAATGTTCCCGATTCAGCGAAACATGAGAGTCAAAACGCACAAGTGCTTACCTCAGCTCACAGGACCTTTTCGTAGAAGAAGCCCCACGATCACTTCTGTTTCAGCCTCGTCAGAGCTCGTTCCCATTGCCTTCGCCCACAACAGCGTTTACACTTTGATTTATCCGATTTTTCTCAAACAACAAAACTATTTTTACCGCTCGCAATTAGGAGCAATCAGTCCAAAAACCTAATGTGGGAAATTAGAAAGAGACTGTGATGTCTCCCATTCACTACCTCTCCCAGAGCCCAGAAAAATGTTATTGCAAATGGGTGGAAATAGAAAAAATGGCCATCAAAGCCTTTCCACTTGAAACTAAAACCCTTCCAAAACTGTTTTATCTCTAGATAAATACATGATAAAACGAAACTATATACATTAATCACAGGGATAAATTGAAGGATATTACCATCATAAAAATACGCTCACATGTACCAAAATAACAATATAATACACCCTGAGCGATCGGATATTTCCTAACTGATGAACCTTATTTTAGCAGAAGATAGTTCAAAATATATACAAAATGTAAATAAGCTTTTTGAAAGATCGAGTTCCTAATAGCTTTCTAAACAATACACTCATCATTACTGACTATCCAATTATTTGCTGATTCGACCCGTTCATTTGATGAGAGGAATCCTTCACTACCCGACCATGGAGCACTGCGATTGCAGGAGCTTCGATCTGTTCCAGATCCGTAGTCAGAATCGAAGAATCCAGGAGAGGCCATCACCTGAACGAGCACGAATATAAACACAAAGGTATAAAGATCAGATGGTGGAGCTCCGTTGACATTCATAGCAGGAATCGGGTATTGCGGCGAGTACGTCGACCCGAAGGCAGAAACGGAATGAGGTGTACTGATATGATTGTATGGAGAGGTAACCATACATCGTACTGGAGTCGACTGAGTAGATCTTGGCGAGCCAACAGAGGAATGTGGTCCGCGAACATTCCTCATATGTCTTGCCATTAGTACTTTAGCACACTAAACATGTAAAATAAGAGAAGAGTGGCAAGAATCTTTTCACAATATAGATCCTTTGTACCAACCTTGAAGTCGGGTTTTCGGGAAGAAGCGAATATTTCTCCATTATTCGAATATAGCTGTACACGAAGGTTGTCACCGGAAGCTAGCAGCGCCGCGACATTTTCGCTGTTGTTCACGAGAGCTGTATCGTAAGGAGTTTGTGACTGAAAATTACAAGTTAGAGGCACTCTACTGCAAGTTGCATTTGAAAAATCTTTCATAACACAGTAGACGTAATGATGCCCGATCGAATACTCAGGGGGAGGAAATAGTTAATTTTTCAATTCACGTGGACCAAAATCCAAATTACTGTTAATCTAATATTGTAAAATTCGAAAAAAAAACATTTGGGACAACAAATATCAGCGAAATACAGTAGAGCATTTGAATCATCTCGCCTCAGAAATCAGCAAAGTGGATTACAGCAATTTAATTATCATAAAGTAACGAAATTTTTCGTTGCTCACCTTGTCATTTCTCAACATTACACTTGCACCAACTTTAAGAAGCTCTTTTATCGGTCCTACATGGTCTTCCGATGCAGCCAGATGCAGTGGAGTACAGCACTAAAACACACCCACTGTACACTTCAGATGCCAAAAAGGTCCAAAAACAAACTGAAATCAGCCAAAATTAGCTAACCTCATAGTCCTGGCAGTCCTTGTTCGCATTCTTCTCTAACAAAAACGCCACCATTCCAGTGTTATTATATTTCGCTGCAAAATGGAGTGCCGTTCTTCCTTTCCATGTCGTCAAACTCTGAAAAATGTACAGGATAATTAAAACCCATTCAGGGAGCAGAGCTGACGTTATAGCTGAAGAAACCACACAGAGTATCCGCGATTATATATGGCCTGGGTTCTCGAGTTATCAAACTACCCAAGATTATCAAATAGCAATTCGGCGCTCATTAAAATGACTCTGCGGCCCCGTAGGGAACTAAAACAAGGAAAGCACCTTGGAGGATTCCCACCAATTACTTAATTTCCTTTTATTTCATCCCACTCACGAAGTCACTCACATTATCTCCATCGTAGTTCACTTTTGCTCCCGCATCGCATAGCATTTCAGCAATCTTAGTGTCCACCATGTCATACATTGCCGCTAACATCAACGCTGTCCTGTTTTCGTCATCCAAAGCATCTACCTGAAATTAAGTTGCAAAGTCATCTAAGTCGGTAGATTTTATCGACTTCCCACATCACAACGTACTTCTTGACGCATTTCCTCATTCTCCAGAAGTACTGCCGTCATGTTCAAAGCGCAAGCTCGAACAGCAAGATGAAGACAGGTGGAATTTGTTCGGTCTCGGATTACTGGAGATGCACCAAGTTGCAGTAGTTTACGAACAATGGCTACACGACCAGAAGAAACAGCGATGTGCAGGGCGGTATCGTCACCTGAAATGGGAGTTCAGTAAACTTTAAGGGAAAGTCTAAGTACTTGAGAAATACTGTTATGAAAAACGTCAACTTTGTGCTAGCTTAACGAGAAAGCGTCAAGCTTCCGACATAAAATCCACGAGCCGTCTAACAACTGACAGCTGGTTTATTTATACACAGTTTCTCTCAGTTTCAATTATGCGAAGTGATTCAAGTTAGAAGAAAGCATGGAGAGAAAGAAAAACCGAAAAATGGGATACCGTTTGGAGAACCACCACAAGAATTACACCGACATTGAAGCTTACTGCCAATTATTACGCAATACAAGATGTTTGGCAGTGCTACGCCCTTGTGAAGTGCTTGTGTCATAGGCAAAGGAAATGGCCGAAAACAATCTATTCAGGGGGCATTTTTGCACACTGTAAATTTTGAACAAATGAACTTACAGTCATCGCATAAGTTGAGGTCAGCGCCGGCTGCATGCAACTTGGTCAATTCTTCGATAAGCTGATCCTCCGTTTTCAAGGTGTTCCTAACAAGCACCATAACTGGTGTGCGTCCATATGGCCCTTTCCGGTTGATATCTTCATTAGGAGATAGAGAAGAAAGTGGTTCATCCAATGCAGCTTCCATGTGCAGTTTAGAAGGCTTAGGCTCCATCTTTTTTGGCTTCACAACTACTCGTACTCTGAAACAAGAACACAAATTGATTGAACAAAAGTGAATGCATGATTGAATTATCTATGTAGAGCTATTGAAACTGGCCTTGGCACAATTGGGGTCAGTTTGTCTTCGAGCAGCTTGACCTCTGCTGGATCCAAACGCTTACGCTTCGCACTTTTAAAATCGATAAAATCATGACGATTCCTTTCTTTAGCTAGCCGTTCGGACTTATGATCTTGAATAAATAAACTTCAATGAATAAATGAATATACAAGTAAATATTACACATAATCAAGGAAAAGTTGCGAAAACATCTCGTACTTTCGAATTCCGTAGGTGGAATCCACACTGGAGCATTTTCAATCACTTTTCGTTTTCTGCTGCCTCTCTGTTGGACTATAAAAAGGAGTGCAACTAGGATCATCAGGGAAACACAGGCAACGACAAACAGTAGCGTGATTCCGAAGGAATCATGACGAATTCTTGGCTTTTTCCCAACAGCCGAGTAAATAGACATACTCAGGGCTTCTGAGAGTTTCTGGAATAAATGGATTCCAAAGCAAATGTCTACAAGGTTGAGAAGAATTTATAGAAATATTCTAAACTTGTATACTTACATTCTTATCAGCCTCGATGAATTTGGCTACGACTTCAACATCATCGAAACATTCTTCAACACATTTCGATACATCCACTTCTACCCATACAAGGACCCCTTCCTTTCCTTTAGAATATGAAGACGTTGCAGAAACGAGCGAAGAACCCTGAACGAAAAATCGAATACCTGCGCAAATACAATTACTCATTGAAGTCAGATTGATGGGGAACTGTCAAGCAAGTAAAAAGAAAATTAAAAACAAAACGGAAGACGGAAAGCAGAATATAAGGTGTTTTCTTACAAGGGTTTACAAAGCTACTGATTATACGTTTAACGCTCGCTAACAAAATTTAAATTAATCATCGGAAGTTGAGAAAAAGGGCTAGTTTAAACGTGTCGACTTCAATTCACTTAGAACATCGCGGTGAGAAAGAAGTCCTAAAATCGAAAGTCCAAATGATCCATACCTGTCCTTTGAGAGTCAGCCGTTCGCCGATTTCTCCATCGTTCCATGCAAAAGCCATGGGACCAAGATCATCGTGTTTGATACGTATGTCAGATCTCAGCGATAGGCTCAGCGAACGCACAAATTGCACCACATTAGCAGCAAAGACCTCAGGTCTTATTAACACCACTATGGACAATTCACCAGACAGCTGTAAATAGTTGAACCTATCATGTACCCTATTTCTCTAGAAAATGGGAAGAGCGTGAAACTTACGATTTTCGTAGTCAGTTCACAGTCTCCACCATCGAAATCACATTCCTCTCGATTGCACTCCTCATCGCATATGCCGTTATGCTTCACGGATTTGCAACGACTCGGGCATTTGGGCGTTCTGGGGAGACAGTCGAATCCATCAAAAAGGCATTTTTCGTTGTTGCAAATCTGCAGAAAAAAACATTTCAGACTTCACAGTAATTTTTGCTATGGAATTCTAGAAAGGGTCTATATTCACGAGAAATATACGAGGAGAGGTTCCTCTTTGTTCCAACGCGAAGAAAGAAGGGCGTCTTGCCACATGTTGATAGCAAACCTTGGATTTTTGGAGTTATTACTGATTTACTTTTAACCCTTATAACCTGCGTACTTTCACTGACGTTTCTTTGAATGAATATCGAAGTTCCGGGGAAGTGATACATAAGTTACAATTGCGAGTGCAATGGCACAACAGGGTGATGTTAACGCAATTAATGAAATACCCTTACCTTATCGCATATTCCGTCGTGAAACACCCGAGCACAGTACTCGGCATGTGCACAAGCATTGAATGGGCTAATATTCTTGGTGGTACAGTCCCCACCATCATTCAAGCATTCCGGTCGATCACACTCCTCATCACAGCGACCATTACCCGATTTGGAAGGACAACCGGCGCATAAAGTTGGAGTGACGCTAAAATAGCTATTTCAGAAAGGGAGAAATTGAAGCAAAATCAATAATATTACCTAGGTGAGTAGCTACCTATTTGATTATTTGTATCATTACTACAAAATGAATGGCTTTAAAAAATGTCGCATACTCACATAAGGAACAATTCACCTTTACTTTTTCCTTTACGACTTTCCCATAAGGGATTATCTTCATCGCTGAGACATGGGGAAAAGTGTGGGCCATCTCGATAGCGAAGGTCTTTTTACATTAAAGAAATTGGGGACCTACTTTTCGGTACTGACAGTTGTCCTTGCAGTGAAACGGGGCTTCTCTTCCTCACAACGCTGTCCACTGAAACCTGGAGCGCACTGACAGACATAACCATCGGCACCGTCTATACAGAAACCGCCGTTGAGGCAAGTTCTAAACAACTCCTCAAATTTGTCAAATCTCATTAAGAGGGTGAGAAATTGTTGCCAACGTCGGAGCCCAGAAATGATTAATTATTCGTCGGCCAACAATAGTGAGCATTTGACACGTCCTAGTCTCACCTAGGTGAACAAACTTCGATATGCTCTTCACAGGTTGTACCCTTGTACCCATAAGGACACATACAATAAAAAGATCCAATTTGGTTTACACATGTGGCACCATTTTCACACGGGGATGTGGAGCATTCGTCGACATCTGTTTCGCAGAATAACCCTGTAGAATAGTAAACTCAATAAGGCAGCTGAAAGCAAGAGAAATAACCGAACCTGTGAAACTGGGAGGGCATACGCATCTGAACTCATTCTCAGTCGTATTGCAGATTCCGCCATTGAAGCATGAATGAGGACCGTCTACTTCACAGTTGACCAATGGTGACCGCCATATGTTACACAAGGGGCCAACGTGATCATCTCGACATTTGCACCGGAATGAGGTGCCCTGAAAAGCGAAATCTGCTACCCGCATTGTCAAATCAATTGAAAATGATGAAAGAGCTAAGTTCATATCAGTGGGCTGTCATTTAGAAATCACGATACTGTGAACCCTACTTACAAAGCCGAGGAAACAGTGAAAGGAGCAAGTTCAGGACAAATTAGGGTTGAGTATAGCAAGAAGGGAGAACGAAAAAGGGGGAAATTTGGCTGGCAACACCTATGACATCTCAAATATGATAACCTCCCAAGCATTGGTTATTATGGACCCCTGAACCGAAAACATGAACCGAGATCTCGAGAACTGAAAACTTTGAGTCACAACACCGGTTTCAAGTATAAAAATGAAAAATTGTTTATTGGAACACTTAAAATTCAAAGATATCATAAAGAAACAAAAAAAGGGGACCAACCTCCGGTATACATTCGCCAAAGCCACAAGCATACGGATGGCAAGGGCCTTCATCGCTGTTAGCCGACACATATAGCAGTTCCAGTAGCAATATAACTATTGACAAACCCATAATGGCATGGGTTTGGTAAACTAAAAGCTATGGATGAAGAAGAAGGAAACAAAATGTCAAAAAAGTAACGACAGACGGATGTGTTCAAACACACAAAAAGGGAAGGGGAACTGAAGAAAGGGAGGATATGAGCACATCAATTTGTCTTCAATAAGTGGTTCCAAAGATGGTACAAAGGAAAATAAGTAAGAAAAGAAAGAAAACTATTGAAAGGATAATACCAGATAAGAAAGAAACCTTACTCACTGCTAATTTTCGTAAAACCACTTTCTTTATTCGAGAAAACGAAATTCCACATAGAGAAAGGATAATGGATCAATTTGTCGATATGATAGGAACTGAGCAGTTTACTTGGAAGCCTCTTGTTATATAACCACAACTCGATACGCCCTTTCAACTTACACATCACATTGGACTGCTAATTACGGGAACGGGAGGACCACCTTGCGCCTGTAACCACACAGAACACCGTGAATATGTCCTGAGGAAAGGTTATCAGGTCAAGAGCGTGGGAAATACTTTGACAACAATGTTTCACTACTTCTCGGGAAGGATGTGAGACATGGGAAAGAGGAACATCTAGGCGGACGTAATCAGTAGGGATGGCACAGAGCTCGACGAAGGTTCTTCAGAAGTTTCGAGAATTTTAGAACAAAAAGGTTATGAAAGCACTGTGTCATCTACTTATTTCCGATAGTAATTTTTAAGACATGCAAAATCTGTAAGTTTTCGTAAAATAAAGTAAAAGTGGGTAAAAAAATTATCGAAACGGGATGGTTAATGAAAAAAGAAGGAATAGTTCCGTTAACCAAAGATAAACCTACCAGGTCATCAGATTCGTTTTCTCCTGGGGTGGTGAAGTACCCAAGATACCCTTCTTTAGGCAGTTCTTCAATGCAAAACGTAAAGAAGTTTAGGTATTGGGACTTATTGACAGTTTACCTTTTGAAACATGTACTTAATTGTGATACACATTATACAAATGTAATGAATGAAATATAATTTTGAAATTCAGTTTTATCTGATCTTTCAAAGAAACTGGTCAGAAAAGATATCGTGATTCCAGTTAAATAGCTTATTTCAAACCGAGTTGTGGACCAACATCTGTTCAGAAATTTCCAAAGGAAAGGCGAAAAGTGTATTCAATGACAATGTTTAACCACAAAGGGATAAGTCACACTTCCGCAAGTCATTTGGAAGACGAATATCACGAAGTAGGGATTGAATGCTTCAAAGGAGTAAGAAAACAAAAGTGATTTTCACAAAGACGTAGAAAAGGCGAACAAACTGCGATTTCATCACAAAAACCCATCATCGGATCAATCAACTGCACAACGGAGTAAGAAACACCACCTCACAAATTCACCTCTGTGATAGATACGATTGATCGAGGTAAACATAAACAATGGCGATCACCTGGGAATGTCGCGAGCGGAAGCAGCAAGCCTGCGCTTCGCTAGTGTCTGTGCTCTCTTACCGAGAGAGTGTTCAGTGAGACCTCTTCAAGCTCGTTGCTAATGGGGCCTTCTCCGGAAAAAATTTTAGAGACTTTTTTTCTGTTTTCCTACGTGAAGTATCACTGGATAGCGTTTGTACGCTATCGATTTCCTTGGTATTTATGGCAGCAGAACCTCAGTGAGAGATAGAAGATTAGATCGTAACCTACTGTGTCCTCCTCTCCCTCATCACCCTCTGAACCCCACCGTACGCATCACTGATTTGGACAAATCTTTCGAGCTACCGTACACCAGATCGGGTATATCAGGAGGCGTCAGCGATGCCATCGCGCTCAGATCAGGTCGACGAACCCGGAGAACGTCCGTTACGCGCGTCCGTCAAAACTAGGTCACCCCGCCCACTTCGCGCGCGCCGCACTCCACTGAGGTCTCGAAATGACATTACAGTACCACCAAGTGTCAGTGGAGCGAATGATTTGCATTTTGTCGTGTGATCTTATCTTTTGGCTGGATGCCGTGGACCAAGCGCAATTCGTATGCCCCACTGACGACTGCGACGTTTGCCAAAGATCGCGGCTGATCCGCCGCATGCGACGGTCGGTTGCGGCATGACCTAGTTTCGACGGACGCGCGCAACGAAGCGCACCCGACGAACCCTGCCAGCTCAGCGATTCCTGACGTGACAGTTGTTCGAAGCCCGATTCTGGGCTGGCTTTTAGCAAAAATTTCTTCTTCACGCCATACATTTTTATCATTCTCCTTCCTCTTTCTTCACAAATGTTTTTTTCTTTTATTCCTTTTATTCGAAGTTGATCTCGCCCTCCTACTGGGAATATTGACAAAAAATCTTAGAAATGAGCTAGGAATTAGAATTCCACTTCATCGATGGATAGAATAATACCGGGACTTTGCGATTAATCAGTAACAGACCTAATGAGAAAAGATGGAAGTATAGCAAAATGTTAGCCTGAAAAGACGTCAAGAAGGCGCCATCGAGGTCACCGCCTGAAGCCGCCGCAGGCGATGACCCCGATGGTGCCTTGCGACCCATTTACCTCGAGCGCAGCATGATTTAGGTGAATTTCGTATAAAAGGTCCAGACCTTCTTGAATGTGCGAACACCGGATTTGACAGATTACAGCGAGGAATTATTGCTTATTTATTGTTACATAAATATGCCCGTTGAAAATCGAAAAAGATGTATAGACATCGATCAATATACAAAATCAATACAATACAGTTCGAACACCGGCTCCATCTTGATTTTCTGATATGTCCAAAAGGAGGAAAATCACGGGGATATGGTATTTACAAAATTACAAAAAATCATTTCCCGCATTCAGTTATTGCCCTGGAAGAGATTCGGATCCGATCCCACCGTTCCAGTCGTCTACATGTGAATGGTTTGACGTTCTTCCTCCAAAGAATCGCCAGCGATGTTGAGATCCGATGAAGCAGCTGCGCTTGAGGTTGTCCGGCTTTGCTCGACATCACCTACAAAAGGCGGTTTGGCAGACCTTCACAAATAGCAGTAGTAAATATCATTCCCTAGAAAAAAACTTTTCTGGAATGCGCCACGCAGTCGGGTCTCATTCTAGAACATAGTTGTAGTGGAATGGGCTTCTGGTCTGCATAAGGGCTTTGAGAGCCGGCTGCTAATACCAGTCGGTGTCCTTATATTATCAGAGTCCATAACTGGCTTCAACTGACGGAAGGTGTTACCGTCTCTCGCCATTGCTACGAAAAAAATCTCTAGCCCTCTTTTTTAGGTTTACGAGTTCAAAAGTTGCCAGATAGTTACTTTCTTATTTTTTCAGAAAAAGGGCTGGAAAGAGGACTAGGAGTTTTTTCCGATTACTCAGGGGAGGTGCCTCGGTAGCACCTGAACCAGAGCTCATAGGCGTTCAACTTCCCAAAAGTATCTTCAGAAAGGAAAGTTTAGTTTTAAAAGTTCGACTCGAGAAGTACCATAGCCTTTGACTCACAATTTAGAACGGAAAACTTATTTTTTCTATTTTTTTCAATTTACATACTTCACTTATTCATTACTACAACAGTTTAGTATAATCGTTTATCTATTTTATTGATTTATTATGTTTATTTAAAACTAAAGGAATCTCTTACCTGAGTAGTCATCCCCAACTGTCAACGAATGGGTATTCATCTGGGCCTTTAATCGTTTCTCGATTAACCACTGAGGTCTCATAAGGCAGTGGACTCCACTGAAAATAATAACGAAGAATTAATAAATATAATATTTAATTAATCGAACAAAAGAAATGATTAGCCACACATCGCATTCAAATTAATTTTCTCCAAGAAAATTTTTTAAAAAATCAGAAATTGTTTACCTTTGTCCAGCTACAACAAACAGTTGCAGAATTCCTCCAATGAAAAATGCAAATCCTGGCCACCAACCAAGTGTAGCATTGAAAATTGGATTAAATATCAATGAAGACAGCATTGGAGTGAATGCCATGATTATCGAAACCACTAAATAGCAATAATAAATAGCAAAGTAGTTAGGTATGCGCCATGCATTGTCGTTGCGGTAAATATTTCGAAATGATTGAATGGGTATAGCGTTCATTTACAGGTGCTTAAAGTGGTTCTATGATTAGGTATTACGATTTTTCCTGGCGAGCTTTAACAACAATCAGATAAGAAAGAAAACGGACGTTCAACCGGATGAGGCCGTACTACTGGACAAAAAAGGAGCGAATGATCTGTACCAGCGCATCTTGCCACTGAGCCATTGCGAGGATTTTTTAATGGCAAGCCCTTGTAATGAGCAACAGAGCAGTCTACTCTGCTTAGCTTTTTGTTTAAATCCAACTGACAATGAAGGATCCCCCAAAACTCTTGATCAGAACCGAACGAACAATTTTGATGGCGACTGATTGATGTTTTTTTAGAGGAGCCACTCTGTGACACCTTCCTTTACACTGTCCATTAAGTTCCATTTTGTTGATGCACATTCACAAGAAACTCCCTAGCCTTTTTATCTTACGATTGAAACGAGTTCTTCGGTCAGCCTGTTTTTGAAAAGGTCTTTTCTTTGATTTAGGGCCTTCTAACGGCATTACCCAAAAGTTCACATTTACGATGAATTTGTTCTACTTACAAGTGCAGCATTGAACTTTCTCTACTTACAAGTTAAAAAGAAATGGTAATAGGCATCAAGTTAATGGATGAACCACCAGTACTACCAAACAGCACCGTCCGTACAATTTTCGTGGTGACTAATGTTAAAAAGATACGGAGAAGTGGGAAATTCGCATCCTGCCCGTATGCCCACTCCCCAACGGGCAGGATGCAAATTTCCAGGAAAGGAGGGTTAAAAGGATTTATGGGATATGTCACAACAAGGCTCCGGAAAGAAAATGAAAAAAAGGCAACAGAACTCGAATTTACATTGGCCGAGAGACCTTCTTCCTCGCCTTCGTTCAGAAAACTTGAGCATATTAAGACTGAGCTATACCAAAACTACTCTAAAACATCCTTTATAACACCCTATCCGAGCCGTTTCCTTACCTAATAGCCCCAGATATGGTATACAAGGGGGCCTCTAATTCATCCCATGGGGAATCTCAGAAACAATTTTTATCGTGAACTGTGCCTTCAAGCTCCATGAAAAAAATCATGAGTGACCGAATTTCACCGCTACTTTTTCATTTGATTTCAAATTCCACCAGTCCACCAGACAATATCAAGGATTTTACAGTAATTCTAGGAAATTTAGCTTTTATTCTAAGTTTGAAACATACCTGTGAGCAATCGTGCCGTCTGCTCTTTAGGTACCATCCGTGGTAAAAACGACCGATAGCCCGGAGCTATACCACCGCAAAGTAAAGTTAGACCAGCGGCTGAAAAAAGGAGAAGAAAACTCGGATTTGAGAGCGTACGCCAATATTGGCGATATAACTGCACAGATTTATGCAGAAATAGCTTTTTTCGTCATCAATTCCGATTTCCGTTTCTCGAAAAAAAACGATTGACCGAAAGCTTCAAAAATAAATGTATAAAGTTGAAAGAAGAGCTCAAAAACTGACTCAAGAAAATCTGCATAGTTGTCGTAGCACATGATATGAGTAGGAAAGATGTCGCGGACGCAGCAATACCGAGGATAATCATAAGACTGTCTTTTCCTAGCCAATGGACAAAAGTCAACATCAATGGACCTAAATATTCAGGGAAACCAATTTCATTCAAGGGAGGCGTTGAAGAAGCTGTGAAAGTGTTTGAACCCACATAGTACCATTCCAAGTGAGAATAGCACCCCTCTGATCACAGAAAAATTACTGAACGTCTTGTCACTCCATGAAAATGGCGGTCGTTTCACCAATAGGAATAGCAACGATAAATCTGAAATCTCACTCATTACTGCAAGGTTACGGTAAAGCAAAACCTGAAATTAGAAGGTGTTGTTCGAGAAAAAAGAGCTTCCAGGAAGAAATAGAAGTCGCCTCATTCCATAAATGATCTCAGCTGGAGTGTGCATTCGGATCCAAAGGTTTCGTGGTCAAACAAGGACCTTGATCTGGGAATGACAATTTTCTCCCTCTGCACTGGCCTTGGAAATGGGGCTGGGCAATTGGGGAGCCTGTAGAACTCTACGTGAGCCTGTGAACCGAATTTTAGTCATACCTCCCAGACAAATTGAAACTTCTGCCCCATCGGAAACTCCAAATCGAATCACCTCACGTGGGAGTGAAAATTAATTTCTGAAATTTGATAAAAATACTTTGTCTGAATTCGGTAAGCCTGAATCTACTGTAAGAGGTTGCGGTCATAGTATAAGGTACAAAAGTAAACCACCATTCAATCTCTGCTCAGGAACTCTTCAAAGCCCTCTGAATTTTCGAAATGAAAAGAGATGGGTGGCTCACCTCGGAAAAAACTTTTATTTCTCAAGATCTCTGGATTAAAACCACTTCTGGGTGACATTATAGAACGAGAAAACTGCCCAGGTTCATAACCAGTGAGCCCTTTCTGTTAACTTTACCTATTACCTTTTACTTCCAACCTGCCGCCCATATGTATGAGCGTTGGAAGTCAAGGAATCAAAGGTTTTCGCATTTTACGTTTGAAAAAAACTTATGAAAAAATCGTATTACTCACCTAATGCCAAGAATTCAACCATAATGAAAAATAGTGACATAATCAAACAGCAACGAGTCCATCCGGGTCGTTTTCTGGTCAACACCTAGAATTATTCGAGTTTACTTTTCACCCCTTACCCCTATGAACATTGAAAATTCAGTGATCAATAATTTTTTCCGTTTTTACTTAAATTATTGTAGGACTCGTGATTTTGCAATAACTTCTGAAATGATAATGTGACGAAAATGATAAATGATTCCCGCATGGGAGACGGACCACTGTACTACCTACGTGACTGAGTACAATAGGAGAGCCCGATTTTGTGATGAGATCGATATTTGATGAAGGAAGACGAATCACAAACGGAAGACAACCCGGTAGAAATCGTTAAAAGTGCAAAAATTACAATCTACAAAAGTGCCGACCGGAAGATTCGGGTCAATCGTGGAACAAACTACAAAAGAACTATAAAGAACGAAGAAACCCAGGCTAATTTTCAAAAAAAATGTTTTTTTTTTAGAAATTGGGTTCTTAGAGGGTCACAAGAATTTATTGGGTTCTAAGAGGATCACAAGAATTTCGATGATATTTAATGGCTTCCGAGCCTTTAAATCTTTTATTTACTATTCCAATTGATTTCTAAATGATTTTTAACGAAATTTAGTTCTTTTAAAGCCAAAAAAATAAAAAAAATAAATGAAATTGAGAGAGACGTACGTCAACTAGAGCACACATGTACTCTCGTACTTTTGTGATAAATGACTTGGGCTGCTCAATGTGTGAAGTTGAAGATGCGCCTAAAAAAGCTGTTCATGGATACTGTATAATATAATATTATAACTACTTATTTACAAATGCTCAGAGAATACAGCCGCAAACGAAAAATATAATAATAAATTGAATCCGAAGAATGAATAGAAAAATAAAAAAAATAATCGGTCAAGGTGGGAATCCAGTGGTGATGTTCGAAAAATGCAAAATTGATCACTCTCAGTGGGACGCGCCATGCATTCGACTCTCATATGCAGTTGAGGGGTGTGTTTAGCACGTTGATGATCGAAAAACTGAGTTCAGCATTTCTTTTGAGAGTCTTTTGCAAAAAAAGTTACAAAAAATGGTCCTCCCAAAAATTTGTACAAAATTGTCAGCGGATGATTTGGACACTGTAACGCAAGGCTCTTGGGCAACCGGAACTTTCATTGGCCCGGGGTATCCAACGAAATCGCATGATACGGTAGCAACTAGACGACTCTAAGGAACAAACCTTTGTGAAAACTTCGTAAAGAGAACTAGAGGCCTTCATGGGAGCGTTTGTAGGGGCAATTGGGCATACGGTAAGAGCCCCCTGTTTCCTGAGTAATGATGGATTTCCATTTGTATACAGTTGATATCAGTCGGTCATGAAAATGACTCAAAATTTTTCTGACTCATCTTACCATCAAGCCTGTTGTACAGATATCCATCAGCCAACGGAAAATGCGTCTCTCGAACCATGATAAAGGCGTAAGCAAGAGCTATCAAAGCAAAACTCAGCTCTGAAAAATTTTAAGCTCTCACTTTTATTCGAATATAGTAAATAAGAAAAAAAAACCGTCGGAGGTAGAATTACCAACGATACCGCCAGTATTTAAACATGAAATAGCCAAAACTCTACACTCTTGAGACTTTTGAACAATGTACAAGGGAATATCTTAGCAAACTCACGCACAGAAGTAGATTTGATATAACTGAGCTGATGAAGGTGACCCCCTGACTGAGTGGGTACAGCCAGTAAGGACATACCAAGGGTCCCTAGAATCGAACCGATTGATTGTACAAACGATGCAACACCGATCCGCATTGGGACAGTCGACGAGCCCTGAAAGAGAGTAATTATTTGTCAACATTTTCTCGAAAAACTAGTTCGGGTACTGTGCTGGTTCATAGCTGTTCTCGGAAATGGCCTAGTAAGGACGGAAGCCTCTTCACCACAATGTAGAACTATTCTCTGCTGGGAAAGGGCGCAGCACATTCAAGTCTTATGAGTAGAGGTTTCCTTCGCGCCCTTTAAAGTTCAGTAACTTTCACATGGTAGCTTCCCTTTAGGGATGCCGCCTTTAGAATGAGCCATGCCTTCAACATCTACCCAACAGGGATTCTTGATTGCGAGCTAAATCCAGGACATGGAATTGTAAGCTGAATCCAGAACATGGAAATAAGATGGAAATTAGGGTTACTACTTCTTCTCTTAGGTTAGACACGACCCCTGAACTATCGAAACTTGGACTTTCATGGGTTATATTCCAACTGGTATAGCGTATTATGGGTAAATCGACTTACCGGTCTTAATTTATGACGGCAATCATCGGTTACTATTGCAAGTGAGGTGCCAAAAATCGATCCCATACCTCCAGTAATACCTGAAAATTAATTGTAATAGAAGAGTAAGCCAATAATAAAAAAACTGTTCAAAGCGGTCATAAAAAGGACTGAAAAAAAGAAGTCCTAACTAAATTGAAATGAAATTCTTAGTGAGCTCTAATATTAAAGGTATTCTCCTTCCATTTTCATGTAATGACACTGCTATAATGACCAACCAATCAAAATTTCGCCAGCAAAATACCAATTATAAATATTGACATATTGGTAGGTTAAGGTAGCCATCAGTTGACACATTGTGTACAGTAAAAATCCAAGCAACGTGTAGAGAAGAGGATTTTTACGCCCTGAAAAATTCAAATAATTTTGCCAGCTATTGAATTGATCGATACTCACTCTTAATTGAAATTTGAACAGTTTATTTCATGCGTAACTTTAATGATCTTATCTTGATGCGCCATGCATCCGAGCTTTCTTTCTTTTGAATGTGACAATAGTTTCCATCAACTGGTTTTTCACTAAACGAGGGCCTGATCCTTCCAAAAAAAAGTGCAACTGCACTTTTGGGGTGCTCGCAGTGCTGTTCTTTATTTCCAGGTAAGAACACTGTGGCAATAAAGGGAACGGAGAGCAAATACCAGTAAAGAATCAAGACGGAGTGTAGACAGGGTCGAGGTTAGACTTAAAGACATAGTTCACGATAAAAAGGTTTTCTGAGAATTCCCACACGATGAATTAGAGGCCCCCGCGTATACCATATTTGGACTATTACGTCGGAATACGGCCTAGTTAGGGAGTTATAAAGGCTCAAAGATTGACCCGTGAGTATTCTCGGACGAGCTTCACCGGCATTATAGAGGCTGCACCGAACACAAGGGAACTCATGTAGGAAGTACAAACAACTTGTCACGACCCCTAGCGACAGTGAAATACAGTTCTGTACAGTCCTGGCTTTATGTAGTCAGCTTTTTGCGCAATTGAATAACAGAAATCTCGTCCCTTCCATGTTATTTCCGGCATGGCCATCTCGTCCAACCTCTATTTTAACTATTTTTGAATAGCCATATTTTTTTAGAAATCGGCGAATTCTCTCGCTTTTTTCACTACCGATGAACTATTCCCGATGTATACTTCCGCTTTTCGAAGAAAACGGGTACCTCAAAATTATCGTGAACTGTGCCTTTAAAGACTTGTTTTCTGGTGACTGGTAAACCAAGAATGGTGCCCCAGAGAATCATTGTATACCTTCGGTAGAAACTACTGATTGAGGAACCACTTCTATCTCCTACATGGGTCATCCATCGGTCTTTCTGTCCAGATGGAAGTTTGCATTGCTGGGAGTGAGGAATCCCTGTGATAGCTTCCTCCCAAGCAAAGTCTTTCATATTTCCTCATCGCTTTTTAAAAGTTTTTGTTATGAATAATGTGTACTTTCGTTTATGTTATGCATCTTTCTGAGCGTGTGCAATAAATAAACAAAATAAAAATGAGCACTGAAATTCCCCCACAATTCAAAATAAAAGCTCAATGCACGGCTCACCTTAGAAACATGACACAGGTGACAAAGAAATTTCTTAAAGGAAAAACAAGTAAATACGACAAAAACGACTAAATTAAATATAAAGCTCGGCATGCTGAGGGTGCTCTCTCAGAAACTACCAACCTTTTTTGTCGGACCATGTGCCGATCAATGGGGCTGCCACAAGGGTGGGGATCGTATTTGCAATCTGAAATCGGTTCATTAATCATTCATTGGAATCATATTTCGATGAAATTGAAATTGAATTTGAAATTTGAATAAATAAATAAATAAATAAATAAATAAATAAATAAATAAATAAATAAATAAATTCTTCGTTATCTTCATGGAAAACATCGGGCTTTGAGAAAGTTCCGCTGCTTTACCATTAGGTGGACCCCGTAAATATATCAATAAGGATTGTCGAGAAGTAAATCAGAAGTGCAGCCGCGCGACCTGCTAATTTCTATCTTCCTCCCGTTCCTGTTATGTCTAATCTTTTAGTCCTTTTTGCAATTTGTTCCTTAATTCTTAATTCAATCTCAAAGAGTGCATAACCACTCTCAAACTGGCTTTTCCTTAATATGTCGTGGAGCCTTTCATTTCTTTGCATGTGCTTCATACGTTTCTTTTTCCCCACTGAGCCCCTCGATGACGGC